>JAQGBY010007104.1:0-12181 GCA_034698785.1 Mycogona germanica | reverse complement strand
TTGGCGTCCACCCCCTCATAGCCGCTGGAGTTATCCAGGCTTGGGGGTGGTCGGAGTCCCTTACCTCATTAGGAGGTAAGATGACGGGGTATGCTCCCCTTAAAAAAAAAAAAAAAAAAAAAATTCCTTGCGGCGTTTTTATTTTTGTCGATTGACGCGTGTGTAAGCGCCGGTGCTGTCTTTGCCTAACGTTTGGCATTTCTTATAAAAACTGGCCTTTTGTGCGTTTTTATAGCTGGCCGAAATGAGCCGAATGTTACAACGCATTATATCCCACTGGATAGACTACAGAAGGTGATGTCATAATTTCAATCCTCCGGCCTTGTAATACTTCTAGGTAGTATTGACCTGTCACAATTTCCCCAATTTTGACATTACAATCCCCCTTCAGAATACGAGCCAGAAGCCCAACATTGGTCGTTTTTCGACCAGGATTCTTCTGTTTCGCATCTACAAATTTCCTAAATTGATCCATAGTATACCGGTATTCGAGAAAACAAGACCATACATGGATAAGACAAAAACAAAAGTATAATTTATTTGTCGCACAAAATTAACGTCAAGCACGATGGAGCAGTGGATTAAACAAAAACGCTCATAAGACAACAATATCCTTAAAAATAGAAGACAACGACATACTACGACGACAAAATCACTGAACTATGATAAATGTTCGACTTTGGTATTTACAGAGAAAGCAGAAGGAAGTGACGCACGAGCGGAAGTAGATATAGGGAGACATCACCTTCAAATGTTTCCTACATTCTATTTACAAAGGCATCTGGGACAATTTCACAAGGTACTTTGCCGACAATGCAAACGGAACGTCGAACTTAGGGTAGAGGTTTAGATAAAATGTTACCCCGTTACAACGCAATATAAAAACTATGTCAGCTAAGATAATGGTGCACAACAATTTCGAGTTCCAATTACAAACGGTTGAAAACATGAAGACACGATTTTTGTCCAGTTAAATTTCATGAACCCGTTTCACAATAACCCCGTACAAACGCTCCTCCCCTTCTCCATAGTTAATTTCGGATTCGCTAAGATCGTTGGTCTTAGTATATTATAAAAATGGCAAATATGCTGGTACAAAATTAATTATATGAAGCAGATGATAATACTCGAGTATAACACGAAAAAAGTACTTGTGGATTACTGGACGACAATCAGGAGAACTAGAACTTGAAAAGAAATACCTATTTAATTCGCAGAAAAGCGTACAATTTACAGTAAAAACGTTGGTACACGGTGGTCAAATTTAGTACGAAAACGTGAGACAGTAGCATTTGACTGCACCATGTCCGTAGCACCAAAAAGTTTGAGATTGCCCGAGCTAGCTTTCGATGACTGGGTACACCTAGGAGCTTGTCTCACAATTTCCACAATTATGTCATTACAAACACATGAATGGTAGTGCGCAGACATCCCTTCTCATAGTGCCTAAGCGTCAAGAGGGGTACAAAAACGCCTGTAGTGCCGCGATTACAACGATGAGAAATTTATCATTTTTCCACAGTGTACCAACGTTTATACTGTACCCTTTTCTGCAATATAAGTTCTGCGAATTAAACAAGAGTTTCTTTTTCAAGTTCTTGTCGCCGAATTTTCCTGATTGTCGTCCAACAATCCAAATGTACTTTTTCATGCTGGTATAGTTTATGTAAAAATTAAATGCTCTCGTCTAAATCATGAGAGACGGCACAGCAGGCGAAGTATAACTTACAAATTGTGCAGTTTAGAAACTGGACAGACAGAAATAGTTTCGGTAATGGTAATGGTCTTAAATATTTGGCTGCTCCCGTGAGTTTCCCCTGCTGGTGGCTCAACACATAAGAGCCAGGAAAGAAGGAACTGGCAGTTGAAATTACGAATAATTTTTTAACTCGCCGAATAACTATGAAGCAGTCATCACTTTTTATTTGTCAAAAAGCGGCGAAAACAAGATCAAATTTCGAACATCCGAATTTCAAATATTGGCCCGAGCATTCATGTCACAAGTCGCAAAATAAAATAATAATTCCTGGAGACTCTCCCGAAAAACTTTAAAAAAAATAAAACTAGCACGACCTTCAATGAAATGCTATGATTGCTGTACTGGATTTTCGTTTGCAAATAAACTGACTATTCATTTTATTGATAGATTCTTCGGCGATGACACCGATTAAAAAAATTATTTAGGAAAAAAATTAATGCTTGGAATACTTTTACACATTGCAATAAAAACGTAGTCAACTAAATAAGTAGGGCAACGTTTTCGTGACACCGAGTGATTAAATGCTTTCCAGATGCAATTTTCTCGTGGCAGTCAACATTTTCTGTGCAGGTGGCAGAAACAACTGTACTCCCTCAGATGCTGCAAAGTGGCATCTTCCAAAAAATCAAACAATACACATTTCAAACAAACACTCCAATCGATAGGAGCACTGCACTGACGGCCACTGCAACGAAAGAACCAGACTCCATTTAATTCACATAGTGCCTAAGCACCGAGAGGGGTACAGAATCTTCCTGTTGTGACCAGTCACTTCAGTGAATTAAAAAAAAAATTCTGTCAAAGCTAGCACGATTCGCGAGGTCGGCCGCGTTCAAAAACATTCGGCGATGAAAAGTCACATGCGCACGCGTCCAACAGACAGTGTTCGACTCCTATTCAGGTGAGCCAGTTGTGCCAGGGTCAGTGCGAATCGACCATGTGCACTTGTACGGTGGCCAGCACAAAATTGTTGACCTCTGGCAGAATGGTGGTCTGAGAAGGATCGACGGCGGCAGACGATAAGATCAGCCGCTTGGTGGCGCCCCTTGTGAAGGCCGGTGGTGGCGAGATGGGCAGCGGCGATGATGTGCGACTGCTGATAGAGTGTGGCGGCGGCGGGGCAGCTGGACGGTAGCGGTCACGTCCCACCAGAAGCGGCTCCACCGGGTGGGCGTGCTCGCTGCTATCCTCGTGCGGAGTCATGGTGCTGTAGCCATGGTCGCTGTCACCGCCGGCCGGTCGACGGTAGCCAGTGTTGATACGGTAAGGCGAGATCTTGAGGACACTCTCAAAGCTGGCCAGTACCATGTTGGAGTGACCGACGGCTGTGCGCGCGTAGATGGAGAATTGAACCAACAATCAATTAGAAACGAAATATCCGTTGTGTTAACAGGGTACTAGAGGTGTCGAGTAACCGAGAGGTTAGCGAGCCTTCCTCGTGGCCAGTGATCACTGTTTCAGAATTTTTCGGACGAGAGAAATTCCTTCGCATGCCTTCTTTCGGAATGGAAGTAAAATCATGAATCGTGCCTGTACAATATCGGGCTTATAAAGTGCACACCATCACCGGTGAACCTCTTTATCAAACATTTATCATAAGATGCCTGCATGAATTAATTACCTGCGCCGGCCTCGTCCGATTGCTCGGCGTCGTCTGGCTCGTCCAGCTGTGACATGCGCACGTGCGCGTCGTTGGCCCCACACGCGTAGTGCACGTGGGCAGCGGCTCGGTGTACGTGATGCCGATAGCAGTAAACGCCCAGGGCCAGCACCAGGAAGCAACCCATGATGCCGCCAGCCACCGGACCCACCGGGGTGCTCTTCAGTGACACCCACTCTTCGGACGGAAGACCTGATCACAATTGAGAAAATTCTCCAGAGATGACAACGATGCAACGACACAGAAAAATATTTTGATTGTGAAATAATTTAATTATTAGTCATCGGTACTATTTTCAAATTTGGGGTCAAACTCAGTTCAAATTTAGTTCTTTTCTTCTTATTCCTTAGTTATTTCAGGTATGGTACACTACATATTAGTGTGCCTGTATTAGATAATAGCAAGAATAGTTGGTTTTGATTCACTCACCAAAGTTCATCGGTAACTACATTTTTAAAGGAGTACTCAATCAAGTAAACCTGACTATTTTTAGGCTAATCGCTCATAAAAAAGGCGACCAATAATTTAAAAAAATGGGTAACTAAATAAAAATTATAAATTGGATAGAGAAGGATGAATCACTCACCGACCACCTCGTCCGCGTAGGGTGTTCGCGCTCCTAACACCCCGCCGAAACACCGTCGCTGCTCCACGCAAAAGGGTTTGGCTAACCGTGTACTACCATCAGAGTCCAACTCGCACCACTCGCAACCCAAAATGCCAAAACAATCTCTGAAAAACAAAAAAAACAACCTGCTGCAGCAAAATTGTGAAATATTTTTATTGCATTGGCCTGAAAGCTAAAATGTATAACTATATTTTTGTAAGCGTTGGGACGGTAGCAGCAGCTATCACCCCACACTTTCATGGCCACCTCTCCTGGGTGCGCCCCCTGTGGCAAATGGAGAACTATTCGGCCACTAGGGGAGCCACCTGCCCTTGACCAGAGTTCAGCGAGCGTCGCCATGACTCAGGGTCACTCCTACCTCGACGACCAAGTGGCAGCTTGGCTCAAAAAGATGAACTCACCAGAGATGAATTGTTTGTTTTTCGCGATATGCTTTCACAAAAATCGCCAAGTGGGGCAACCAATTTTCTGCCGATAATTTCTGCCTTCCGACACATGGACAAGGAACCTCGCTACAGCAATGAAATGGACGGCAAATAGTGCCGACTGGCATCGCCGAAGAGAAGGCCCCTGACGTCATTTGCATTTGCCTGGCCTTGGGTGTTGTGTAAAGGCTGATCGACGCACAGCAGCAGGGCCAGTAGGTGAGGCTCTTTTTGCGGATGGTTGTATGAAATTGCCGCTTGAATTCATCAATTCGTGCAGAGCGGAACCAACACCTACTTCGTTGAGTGTCTTCAAACAGTAAGCAGGTCACTCCCCAAACATTCCAACATAAAAAAGACTTTATGCATTGCACATGTTTGTGTTAACCCTTTAAGCATGGAGGACGAGATATTTCGTCCACGCACTTGTGCATTCCACGGTGGAGGACGAAATATTTCGTGTTCCCTTTTCAAAAAATTGGTGGCAAAAATCTACCAACCACAGCGAAATGTAAATCACATGATTGGATAAAGTGAAAAGCAGAGATTTCAAAACATGGGCTCCTTTGTGGTACAGGTAGTGCCATCTAGCTCCTTCATCCAGCAACAGTTGCAAGAGTGAGCATTCTGCAACGTTTTTTCGACATTTTGAAAAGTTAGCATTTTGCAAATGGCATCGCTCGAGAAAACAAAGTCGCAAAAGCATCCAGCAACTGCTGGAACATCAAAAAATACTCAGGAATACTCAGAAAGTGATGGTGAAAGTGACGCGAGTGCAGGATATCTGCTAGATGACTCCTCCAGCAGTGAAACGTCAGAATCCGGCAATTCCAATGACAAAATGTGCCACAGTGACTCTTCAGCCAGTACAGTTGATTTTGCAAAATTGCACGTTTGGTGTAAGGTGGGTGCTGCTTCCCTGCCATTTCCATTCCATGGGGTGCCGGGTCCCAGCTCCATCATTATGGATACCTTCAATGCTGGATTGGACCCCCTGGACCTCTTCAAAGTGTTTGTGGATGCAGAAATGGTGAAAGAAATAGTGAGTGAGACCAACAGGTATGCTGGCCAAAAGTTGGCCAGCTGTTAGCTGTTTTGGCCAGGTCACGCCTCAAGCACTGGATGGACATGTTGGTGGACAACTTCTGGGTCTGGCTGGCCCTTGTCATCCAGCAGGGGGTGATCCAGAAGCCAACCATCTCCATGTACTGGTCCACCAGTGAGCTGGCCGCCACACCCTTCTTCCGGCACTACATGACTGAGCTCCGGTTAAGTCTCATCACATGGTTCCTGCACTTTGTGGACAACACCACCATCCAGCAGGAGGAAAACACCCACCCATTAGATCAGCTTACACACCAAAGAGAGACATTTCAATTGATGAGAGCCTGCTCCTGCACAAGGGCCACCTTGGCTGGGAGCAGTTCATGCAACTGAAGCTCACCTGGTTTGGCATCAAGCTTTACATGCTGTGTGAGGCCAGCACCGGATATGTCTGGACCTCAATCATCTACACTGGGAAAGGCATGGCACTGGGTGAGAAGTACAGAGACCAGCCACAGACTGTCCAGGTGGTGCTGAACCTGCTGGATCCGCTGCTGGACAAGGGGTACTGCCTGACGGCCGACAATTTTTACATGTCCCCTTACTTGTCTGATCTGCTTCTCAAAAGGAAAACAGACTCTTATGGCACCATCCAGGGCAACAGAAAAGACCTGCCACCTGGACTGAAAACCACCAAACTCAAGCAGAGCGAGCTGGTGGCCTTCCAGCTGGGCAAGGTGCTGGCCTACAAGTGGCGGGACAAGAACATCCACCTCCTGTCCACCGTCCATGACTGCACCTTCCAAGAGGTGCAGGCCCCGAGGGAAAGTGCTGTCCAAGCCAAAAGTTGTAGTGGCCTACAACCAAACTATGGGTGGAGTGGACAAGGCTGACCAGTGTCTCACCTACTATGACAGTGTCCGGAAGAGGAGCTGGGTCTTCTACAAGATGATCTTCCGGCACCTCATTGACCAGGCCATCTTCATGTTTTGGCCAGGTGGCCCGGCCAAAACACTTCTTGAATTTTGCCAGCAACTTGTGCAATCAATAATCTTGGCCCACTTCAAAATTGATCAAGTTGCCAAGCTTGGCCACCGGCCGTCCAGCAAGGGTTCAGTATGTCTGCTGGAGCAGCACTTTCCAAAGTATATTCCAGCAAACCCATGCAAGAAAGATGTAACGCGAAAATGTGTGGTGTGCTGTTCCAAGGTGGACAAGAGGGGAAAGAAGATTAGGAAGGAATCACGTTATTGGTGTCTATCCTGCAATGTTGGATTGTGTGCTGCACCGTGCTTCCGGATCTACCATACAACTCAAAACTTCTGACCAGGTAGGAAGAAAATTTTGTCACCTTTCTAAATCACTAACTGTCACCTCTCTCCAACTTCTGGTTCGGAAGTTATGATTTTTTTTTCGAGAAAATGGCAATAATTAAAAATTAATTAAAAGGTTAAGAAAAGTGTGATAAATTTGTTCTTGTGCAGAGCGTATAGAGTAAAAAGAAATTCATGTATTTTAAATAAAATGTGTTTGTCACTTGTTCTTCTGGCCAAGATGGTCAAATCAGAGTGGAAATAAGTAAAAGATAAGAGGCCTTCCCAACCTACTTACAATGGTGCCGAAACCGGGAGAGACCCATCCAGACACTGGGACAGATGCACACCATCGCACTGGCCTTTTTAAAGATCAGGCGAGCATCTTCAGCAATGAGTATGTCCTGATAGCAAATTGATCTGTTCACCAAGCATGTTGTGGCAAAAGCAGCGCAACACCAGGATGCTCTGACTGGCAAAATTCTATCAGATCAGGGCAAAGTATTTGTGGGAACTGTCATCACTCAACTTACCACTTTGTTGCAAATAAAGAGGTGTAGGACCAGTGGGTACCAGTCTAGTACCAATGGTCAATGTGAGAATGCCAACAACTCAATTACCAATTTATTGGCCAAGCTGGTTTGTCTGAAGCCAAATAAGTGGGATCAGTTCCTGCCATATGTTCGACCACCATGACACCGTACGAGGCAGTCTTTGGCATTCTGCCAAAGATGTATTCACTGGATATCCAGTTAGGGAGGCGTTCATAGGCAGATGGACTCCCACTGGGCCAGGCCAAGTATAGGTTTGGCGAACTCCACACAAACATCAAGGAGAAACTGCGCTTCGCACAAGCCCAGAAAGAGCAATACAATCGGAACCAGCAATTTGGAGATATTAAAATAGGTGACATGGTACTTATACATGTTATGACAATCCCAGGAAAGGGTGATAAGCTCTGCGAACAGTGACAACTCCTATAAAATAGACACTGGAGGCATGCTGCCAGTGCCTATACACTTCAGCAAGATGGAACCCTGGATTGACAGGCCAGAACACTTGCTGCTAAAGTCTCTGCAAGAGGAATTCTGGATCACAGAAGAGGAACCCCCACCAGAAGATCCTGTAGAGACCACCAAAGCCTGGAGTAGATGATAGATTGAGGGACCATCATCAGACACAGTTGCCCTGGACACCTGCCAAGCCAGCAATCGACCTGTGTCAAGTGCTTGATAGGGTGGATCCAGGAAGAGTGGGTCACCAAAAGGCCCAAGAACCAGATCACAACAGTTTGGATGACTTCTGGGGGACCACGGACACAAACGGGCCCAAACTGCTACCGTGATCCAGCTGATGGTTGGCATTACAACCATTCAGCACCTGACTGACTTTTGAGTGAGGCAGATGCCAAAGAGTCTGAGTGTGAGGCCAGTGCACCAGCCAGCACAGGACAGGGACAGTCGTCTTCACCCCTTGACAGCTGGCAAGGAGAAATCAGGACAGGCATATGTAATGCAAGATGCCCAGATCTTTGACTCTGTGAAATCACCCAGGCAGGGGAGAGAAGAGGTGGAAGAATCCCAACTGCAGGACTCATAGTGCGTGCCAGGGAGCCCTGACCATCTCAAGATGATGGGTCAGTGGCCTCTGCCAAGTCGACCACTGCCAAGCCAAGATGGAGCTGTGCAACTTTATCTCCCAAACAGCAGTTACCAGCCACCCAGATGCATCAGCCATCTGGTAATGTAGGAGGCTATCCTGAAGACAGACAGCAGAGCCAGGACTTGAGGAGTCCGGATGAGTCACCAGGGCAGCCTACTCCTGGCATAGCTGTAAGGTGGATCTCCTATCTGGAAGCAGAGGAAAAAAAGAGACAACACAGGCTCTATTACCAGGAAAAGCTTCTACTCCTTGACATCAGCAGAGTTTGTGAAGCACCTTGGGAGTGCTGGCCAATCGTCAATGGATACCGGAAGGACAAAACCTGGCCTGTCAAAGGAGACCGTGCCAAAGAGGAAAAGAATGTGACAGTAATCTGGAAAGCACTGCACGACATCAGAAGCAACCACGGATAAAGTCAAGTCACCTCAACCTGATAGCCATGAGAAGCCAAAGGGGAGCCTGACCCAAGGCAAGCTTCAACATCCTCCAGCAGCAGGTGTGGCCCAGCCAACACCATTAAAGGTGGTAGTAAAGATCAAGGTTGGCCGTCCTCATCATAGTCAAACATTTCAGAACACCCAGGCCGAACGAGATTCTTTGGTCCTGGGAAAACAATGGACAAGAAACGGTTTGCAACAATGAGAGAACCTGCAACACAAAGCCATCAAATGCCTTGCACCCGAATCAGCATCTGGAACCGAAAGTGGAGCTCTGGATTCTGACAAGGATGCAGGTGTTGCAACACGTGATGCGAGTCCAGCAAAGGATAGATGTTCTAACCAACCAGGGTCAGGGGTCAAAAATAAAAACTAAATTGACTTCTGATACAGATCATGGTGACAGTGTCTCATTTTCAGGAGCCTGGACTGACTGAGTTTGACACCAATGTCAAGCCACTGACAGATCGAGGGAGATCTGAGGACAGATAGAGGGCTCACTACATCTTGAGTGCCCAAGCTCACATGTCAGTGGGCAGTGACTTCAGCGCAACTGTACACATCAGACCTCTTTATCATCGATGTTCTGGTCATCGGCATAACAGCTACCGTAGGCTAAAGTTTTGACATTGTACATAGTAATTGTAAATTTGAAATATGTGTAAAATTTTTCTGCAGTGCAGTTTTTATTAATGTGTATATATTTAACGAGGACATCTACGATTTGGCATAATGCCCAGTAAATCTTCACAGGAAGGTCGCTTAGGCGATTGACCCGGGAAGGTCACTAGGCCATTTTTTGCCAATTACCATGCCATTTTTTTAAGGGAAAGAGATGGCATGTAAGCGTCGGGATGGTAGCTATCAAATTCAATAGCGGCAGCTATCGCCCCACACTTTCATGGCCACCTCTCCTGGGTGTGCCCACTGTCGCGAATGGAGAACCATTCGGCCACTTGGGGAGCCACCTGGACTTGACCCGGTATTTCGTGTTAGCGCGTTTTCCTGATTGTAGAGGTGTTGAGTGGCAGAGAGGTAGCGCGTTCGCCTCTTAGCCTGTGATCGCGGTTTCGATTCCGGCCGACACCTTTTCGGGCGAGAGAAATTCCTTAACGCGCCTTCCTTCGGGATGGAAGTAAAAGGTGGAAAGTAAGTAAAGGAAAGAAGTGGGACCCGTGCCTGTACGATGTCAGGTACACGTTAAAGATCCCTACCTAGGTACTAAGCCTGGGCTAGGCATAATTACCAGGTCGCCTCCTGGGGGTTCTAGTTCTAGACCTCCTTAACAAATAGCTCAGAGACAACTGGTCGTTCGACCCCCGCCATAGGCCTCTCTCTTGCGGGCTGCTTGTGGGTACATATTGTAATTGTAGGCAGAGTTCATTTTCACCTTGGAGCCACCATGAATCCTCGCGAGAAACTTTCTTTGGTTTCACGAACACATCTGGAAGGTGTCTTGTGGACGATAGTATTTAGATTTCCATAATTTTGTTGCAATCATTCAGGTAGACCCACACCTCTTCTAGAGTAACAACGTGCCGGTCACCAGCCAGGTAGTTCTTCACAATTTTCCTGTTTAGTTGACAATACAGTAAATCGTTGACTTTGAAACAGTCGTTCCTTTTTCTTTCTACTGGGGCGGACGTGCTCCACTGGGCGGCGTTGGTGTTGGTGACGTCAGAGAGGGGGTTTCCGGTGGAAGAGAAGGAAGTGACTTTGCAGACTTTTTCTATTCACTCTTCTCTGATTCGGTCGACAAGAGACATCGTTTTTAGTGCCTCTTGAAATTGGATTATATCGTGTAACTATTTTTATTGCGAGTTGTCTTTGTACAAGAAGAATAAATCGATTTGTTTGTAGAAAGTGAATGAGTCTAACCTCATTAATAAGTTAAGATACTTATTCTGCAATAATCGCGACCTCCAAAATACCTTCTAATTATCGCGGAATAGCCAATTCTTTCATCGGAAAGAGCTTTTATGTAGACCTTGAACCAACAATCTACTTTCGGCGACATTTTGCTTTGCTTTTTTTTTTTTTTTTTAATTCACTGATGTGACGGATCACAACAGGAAGATTCTGTACCTCTCTCAGAGCTTAGGCCCTATGTGAGAGGCACATTTTCACCAGTACCCCGAGCCAAAACCCGCGCCGGGAATCGAACCCGGGACCGCCGAACTGCGCCACGACGGGTTCAAAAACTGTAGTTATATGCAAAAAATCAAATCAATCCGAGCACGTGCTACGTTTATATGGCATTTTGAAAATCAGTCAACAAACATGAAACAACCGTATTCGTGCAAATCGCAAATAAACATCAGCACACGAAATTCAGAAATTTTAAAATTTGATGAACGAATTAACACAATTATGAATTTTCGTAACATTTTTATTAACAGTTTTTTAAAAACCATACGGGTTACCTCTGTGTGTTCCTTGCTGGACATTTGGCCTCCACGCACGGCTCCAGCGCGTCCAGCATGAGCTGTGATTCTGGATCCAGCGGACGCACTTCGTCTGGCACACCATGATCTGGCAGGCAGCTGGGATTGGAGTCTTCACGATCTGGCAAACTAGTGCACAGGTCAACCTCCAGGGGGCACTCGCATGGACACTCGCACTCACTCTGTTCCATACGGTGACAGTTCAAGCACAACCGATCCACCTAGTGATCAGAAATAGAACTAGGAATTTGTTTCCAGTGAACTAGTTCACATTTTGCCATATAAGCAATTTCAACGCAAAAAATAAATACTGATCCAATGTTACTGAAATGTAGTAGTAATTCCGGAGAATAATGTCCGCGACCGAAACGGAGTAGTTACAACAACTGATGGTTTGTATGTACCGGCAGTAATTTATTTGCACATAAACACATCACATTTCATTACATGCAATCGCGAAATAAAATTTCTTTGATACAATGGAAACAATTGTGCCATTACACCAAAGAAATTTATTTCGCGATTGCATGTAATGAAATGTGATGTGTTTATGTGCAAAATTGTGCCCCTCACAGTGTCTAAGCACCAAGAGGGTTACAGAAAATCCTGTAGTGCAGTTGACTACAAGGAATTAAAAAAATTAAATTAATATACTTGCAGTTCCTGTATCTACTGTTTCGGTCACTGATATATATATTTTTTTAATTCACTGAAGTGACGGGTCACAACAGCAAGATTCTGTACCCCTCTCAGTGCTTAGGCCCTATGTGAGAGGCACATTTTCACCAGTACCCCGAGCCAAAGCCCGC
>JAQGBY010007103.1:0-12182 GCA_034698785.1 Mycogona germanica | reverse complement strand
TGCGCATGCGCAGATGACGTAATTTGATTTTGAGAATCAAATTTGAAAGACCAAAATGTGGACCCTTTGCTATACTATTTTAGAATGATTTGGAGTCTGACGGAAAATATTTTGGGACACATCTTGTGATTGTTTCGCCTTTTATTTTCTATGATAACTGTATAAGCTATTCGAATTGGCGAATAAATATGGTTATTAGAACTTTTTAAATTACGAATTTAATTGATATTTCAAATTGCACGAGCCTTTTCCGCCTTTTCAGTGAGACACCATGATTTATTTGAGATGAAGTGTCTGCAAAGAAATAATAAAAATTGTTTCTCGTTCATGCCAGCAGTTTAAATTTCAAATGGTGAAATATTTTCAGGAACAATTCTGGTTAAAAACAAACACAATACAAATTCTGGTTTACACATGGCAGAACTCTTTTTGAAAATGGCGTGTCGTATTTCTCGAAAGAAGAAGAATGAATGTGAACTAGTGATTTATTCGTACATGTTACAAACAATATCTGTCGTGCAACCGGATTTGACATCAGTATGCGCAATTTGTTTCAACTTATGCATCATTTATACGTGACCCATTTTTCTCCATGGAAATGTCATTATGTTTGGGCCTAACGAGCACATGCGAGGGAGGATTTCAAATGACCACGCTGAGATTTCCCCTCATGGATGTGTTTCGTCAAAACAAAATGACATTTCCATGGAGTAAAACGATCTCGATCAATCGAAAATGGTCAGGTATCGCTGAACGATCAAAATAGGAAGATTCGATATTTAAATTCAAATTCTGTAAGACTAGAAAACCGAATATTACCACCGATTTGGAATGGATTTTTTTTACAAAAATAATTTCTGCGTTCTGTTTCGATAACAACGTATCGCTAGCAAATTACTGTAATGCTGACCATGACACCATTTTATATTCGTTTTTATGATGTAGATGAATAACTTTTGTTGTTTCTTGGCGACACAGCCATTCGTGATTTCTTTTGCTTGCAGCTCCGAAACGCCTGCTACAATTAAAAGAAATCAAGGACAATTTTAATCATTGTACGAAGTTCATATTTTTATGAGGTGGCGCTGTCGCAATGTTAACAACTCGGCATATTCGGAATGCTATTGAAGTTGTGTAAGACAGTGTAATGGGATTTGAGGGAACACTTATACGTGATTGCACATTCCTGAGTCATCGGGCTTTTTAAAAATCATAATGAATTATTTTCATGCTTTCTAGAAATTGAACTATCGATTGTCAGTGTCGAGATTGTTGGACTACTCTGGGCAGATGATATTTAATTTATTCTGACAATTTGTAATTAACACCAAGCTTGTTTTGCAACAAATTATCGCATTGTTGCATAGCAAATTGCAACAGGTTATCAAATTTTTAATGGAAATTTGACAATTTTATTGAACAACAACAATCAGGAAGTTTCAAATTGAATGTTGATGAGTCAATACAATTAATACGTAACATTTACAAAGATTGTCGGATTTAGGTTTGTCTATGAGTGTGTTTGAGCGGGTTTAATTGTAATTGTAATTGGACAGTTGGAATTTGACAATTTTATTGAACAACAACAATCAGAAAGTTTCAAATTGAATGTTGATGAGTCACTACAATTAATACGTAACAATTACAAAGATTGTCGGATTTAGGTTTGTCTATGAGTGTGTTTGAGCGGGTTTAATTGTAATTGTAATTGGACAGTTGGAATTTGACACATCATTTCTGAAAATAGACGCTGCGCTGTGTCACTAGATGGCGTATGTCTACGTGTGGCTGGTAGTGATCGAATTGCAACTAGGGACTACTTGATCTCTTAACCAAATCTCAATTCACCGATCTACTGTAGCCGCAATTTCTCTGGAACGCCACTAGAGGACGCAAATAACAGTCACCCGTAGAGGTCATCTTAATGATTTTATTTCAGCTCGTATAATAAACTAATTTTTTTTAAATATCCTTCACTGTACCCCACTTGGCACTTAGGCTTTTCGTCCCCACAATTAATTACTCGTATTTTAAATACGTAACATATTTAGCAACTCTTTAGTATCACTAAATGAGCGATGAAGTGGTGCCTAATTACGTATTCCATTCACCAGTCAGCACGACTCGAATCAGTCATACACCCGGTAACAATGCAATATGATGCATTGGGGAGGTTAGGGGTGAAGAGAGAAAAAAGACATAATCTCTTGGTGGCGCCTACCATCAGTTCCATTATTTATTGACAGCCTGTTCAACGCCAGCCGTACAATTACTGAAATCCTCGCGAGACCCTCCACTGAACAGTGAACATTTTTCCCAGGTCAATTGTATTCGTTGATTGAAAGCGAGTGACTTAAAATCGTTTTAGTGGAAGTAGAATTACCTCTGTCTGCGCCTCAAACGATGAGACATTTAAAATCATTGAACCATTGTAATGATCACAAACCATGAAATAATCCGCTCTGTAAACCTGACCCTAGGAGGAGATGGAGGGTGTTGCACATGGGTTCGGCGTGCATATGTAATTACAGTATATGCTGATTAGACGAACGTTGATTAATAATAGCCTTTTGAAGACAAAAATATTTATCACGACTGCCATTTCTCACACCAATAAATTAACTGTGCATGTGTGTACTTAAAGTATATGGAGGTGATGGAGCGCCAACTGGTGATTGTTCGGTAGGTGTATAATTTTGGTGTGGCGGATTTGGGCAGACATACACGAAATTTTAGATTTTCCCCCGTCCTTCTCATAGTGAAGTTGAACCTTACCCGGCTTCAATTTATGTTGGTAGCCCTGGGCGAGAGTCTCTGTTAAACCCTGAGTAGTGTAACTCGATTTTTAAATTTTTTATTCATAGGGGAATTATGCTTATCGAAATAAATTGTAACGTAATTCAAAGCTTTTCTGTAGCGCCGACAGAGGGCAGCAAAAGTTGGACTGGTGCATGGAACCCTATGATGACGTATATAGTTAAACCTCTTGCTTCTCAATTTGAGAAAATCCTGACTTACGCAACTAGAAGATTCGTCCTTGTTAGGAACGGTTTTCTGAGATTTCACCAATAATCTAGAAAGATTCTTTTAAAAAACGGGTAGGTTGTGTTTTCGACACTGCTGCACGTTTTAAACGTTTTGCACGTCAACAAGTTGATTTCTTGATGATTCTTAGATTTCTTGGTGCTTTTATATTTGGGAATTCCTGTTACTACATATATACACTTTTGCTCCATTCAGTCTATTGATGTCTATGATCCAGAGCGTTCGATTTGCGACGAGTTGAAGCGATTGCTGGGCAGATGGCGCCTAGCGTATGTTCGCATATGGGCGTAGATCACGATAGGCATTGTATCTCTTCAACTCGCTACTTTAGCGCTGGAGAGCGCTAAAACGAGTTTAAACTCGCTGGCTAAGCGTCACTTATAATCGCTGAGTGTCGTGTTTAGTGTTGCACTTCCGCTGCAAGTCAAAATAAAAATTGAATGCGCCGGAAAAACAATCATAGAAAACGTTGGCATATCTTTTCAATGCTCAATGCGTTTTCGTACGAAAGATGGTTTGCACTACAGGTGCAGCTCCCAGTCAAGAAAAATTTGTACTCATAAGCTTCTCAGTAATTTTTGTTTTATGGTTTCGTATGGATTGAAAATGGTGCCTGAAATATATTAAACTAAAAATCCGATAGGCAATTGTCGATCGTATCTCGTCACGCTGAATTGGACGCAAACTGAGCTTAACGCTCAAGAGGGTTCAGAGCTTCGCATTCAGTTGTGAATTTTGTGTTCATTTTTCGAAGTATGAGATATAAATAGTTACTACTACGTAGTACCGACTTGTCATGCGAAGTTGTCAGACGATGGTTTTCTTCCACTAGTTCTCAAGAACTACAAAATGTGGCCAATACACCATTCTTTTAAACCTTCAAACCATTTTTATGAGTATAATTATCGTGGTTCCTTTTTTTCTTGTTTACGTAGGAAAGTCGTATTTCACGGATGCAACGTTTTTGCTGTTCAACAAATTGCAGGCTTCTGTATTTCCTGAATTTATTTACAAAAATATGAACTTTTTAGATTGAGGAGGCGTGTGATTTTCAGCCTCGTTGCCACAAATCTGAAAATGGAAACTCTCTACACCAAACAAAGTGGCCGTTATGAATGACAATTTAGGTGTCCTATGGATTAGAGACCGAATTTTTCAGTTCAATATTCACTGCACTCCCAACTTCGTTACAATTTTGTTTGGTTTGTTGAACCACAAAGCTTTTTTATTCGTAAATTTTTAGGACATTCAATTTGTTTCCTCTTTGTGGGCGCTTCAAAGAGAAATTTAGAAATTTCCTTCAATAAATAGTCAATCATAGCTTACAAATCCGGTCACCTGTTCATAATCCGTGTGACGTTCGACACAATTGAGCAATGGTGGGTAACGACAAGTCTACGGTATATCAATGCGGGTATATAGTTCTCATTCTCAGTTACCGTAAACTGCACCGAGTATTTTCGATACAGTTTGCGAGCATGATGTATCGATATGGCAACAACAGTAGAATGTGCTCCGCTCCTATGCGACCATCACTGCTAAAATATTTTCACAAAATCAGAAGATAGGCTCCAAAGGATCCTCCACCGAAACACCATTGGCGTCTCTCCAACGCAGAAATGACGCGGACGCTCAGCGCGCTACTCTGGCACAGAGCGCGCTTCTCGGCTCTTGAGAGCGCTACTGTAGCGCTTTCTCGTCGTGCCATTGCTGCTCATGTTAATGCACGCTTATGTGATTGTGCTTCATTGCGTTCAGTGAAAATGGATCCCACGCGAAGGGAGCGACATAACTCCTCGAAGCTTCCATTTTTTCTCCTATGCGACGAAGATCCTTAAGAGCCGATCTTCTCGGGTGTAGATGTGCTTTTATTGTTATTACAAATTACAATTACAAATTTTACACACAAGCGGGGCATGGCGGGAGCATGGCGGGGGTCGAAGACCAGTTGGGGACAGAAATGGATTTATTTTAAAAGGCTCTGGATTTGAGGCTCTGTCAAGCCATTCCACTGTCCATTCCACTCTAGGGAAATAGGAGTTAAAATATGGCACAGATGTACATTGAAGCTCGTTCACCATTCTAGTGTGACCCCATCTTCTACCTTTATCAGGAGCTGGGCACATAATTTAGTTACATGGAGGATAGCTATAGAAATGTGTAACTACAAAACTCTATTATCTAGTGACGTCATTTAATATTCTCGGCCTTTCTCGGCAACACGATTTCAATTTACCACTCACTCACACAGGCACAGGAATTATGCCAGAATTTATTCATGATAAAAGAAAGATCGGCTTCATGTGTTGCAATAGTAAAGGAACGACATTTTCGCAAACTTTCTTATATTTAATCTAATGCAGCGACATTCAAATGGTGGTATACTGAATATATGTCATGCGTATATATATTTTTTAACTACTCGCCAAAATACAGAGCATTGCCTCTCGTGATCATTTCAGTTAATTTCGGGTTAAAGAAACCGTAAATACAACTACATTGTTCAGCTTAACGCAAAAAGTTATCACACTATAACATTTTTAATGTTAGTTTTTCAAAAGCAACTCAGCTTTGAAAACAATTTTTCCCTTTGCTTTTTTTTCTCATTGTTTTTACGGACGATCAATTTTTAAAAATAATTGTGCCTATTTCGTACACTCATTCGCTCGTAGATAGTCAACAGTTTTGTTTTTGTGTCGCTAAAGTGACACCTGGTGGTCGTGGTGACGTCACAGACGTGAGACTATACATTTAAAGTGATGTCGATTGTCTCGAGTATTTCTGTCCCTTTCGATCCGGTTTAGTTCAATAGCTGGACAAGGTCCTGTCCTAGCCAAGTCCTTCCTGGTTAGCCACTACTGCCGAAAAGCAATGATCTTTTCTGATTATTCTCTGTATGCATAAGTGTATTCTCGCTTGTTTTTATTTTTTATTTTTTGTACAGGGATATACAATTGCGGTTTTATATCTCTTCTCGTTTGGTAACTGTATTTTGTAGATTGCTGTGCCACATCTTCGTGTAAACGGCTTAGAATTATAAAAAAATTGCATTCCGGATTTCTTATTCCGGTCAGAAAAAGAAGAAATGACCGGGGCACCGGTTGCAATTAGTTCGAGTTGCTTTAACAACCCTCGATTGTAAGGCTATATAGCGTTATTACTGCCGCCGAACTATTTTTATTTATTTTCTTTTTTTTTTGGCTAAAAAGGGGCAATGCTCCGAATTTTATTTTTCTCCACTTACATTAAGTACTTGTACATTAAGTGTGTTTGGGTGTGTGTGTGCGTCGCACGATTTTACAATTACATTCGTCTCAGCTTTACTCTTTTTCTTCTTTCTCGCTTCCTCGCTTTTGCTAGTTGTTGTATAGAGAAGATTATCCACCTGAAACCACTTTGGCATTTTAACGCTCACACGAAAACGTTTGTCTAACGTTGTTGAAAGCCAAATTATCTTCTAAACACATTTTTGATTTACCAACATTTTCTTAAAATCCCTGTATAAAGTTGCATAGAAAGTGATTTTTAGAAAAATATTCTATGATTGGTTTTGAATCTTAACAATTTTATTGCCAGATAAATTCTGAGAAAAATAATGATTTTCCTGTCCGGAGACTAACTCCCAAACGGCTCAATGAAATCGCCTAAAAATTAACAAAAAGTTAGTAAACCATCATAATTCGCTAGCGACGGAATATCAGAACTCGATTATAAACATTTAATATTAAAATAAACCTTACCAAATTCTGGAGTATCTCCCTTTCGCTTCAAAATTAAAAAATGGCGTCTCCACATCAAAAGCATGACGTCGTCGATTTCACGAGACAATCAAATAAACCAGATAACAGTTCCAACCAAGCACACCATACCACATACTATTACCGGAACAATATTTTCAATATAAAAATAAAATAAAATCACAGAATCTCTCGAAACAGGGGAGTCAAGGCGACATATCTTGGGAACAATTTGAAAAATCTTGTTGGCAATTTTCTTTCAATATAAAATAAATATAATCGGGGCACTTAGCAGCTGCCTCACCTGTCTTTAGGTTAATCCGGCCCTGGTCAATTAATTTTATTTCAAGGCTCTAAACCGGGGTATTGTCTCGTAAGGATATCATAAAGCGGTATTAAATAATAAGGTGCCTTTTGCGGAAAGAGAATGGATTATGCATTAAATCTCGAAGATAAAATAAATGTAAAGGTTTCAGAATAATGTTGCAATGGCACGGGAAGGTCATAGGAGGGTACATGATGGATGTCAGTCGGTTTGATTTCTGTTACGGAGGCCAACGTATGATCCATGTCCGATCACATGTACGGGGTGTGGTTGCTGCGGTGGGAAACCATTACCCGCTACATAAAAACTCTTTCCTCTTGTTGAACCACTATTATTTTGCCTATTCCCCCCACCCTTTTAACGATCTAGTTTTGTGTATCGTCTTTTGCCACCTTTTTTAATTTTTGGGGGTTGCAAGATTTTATTTCTTAAGGCGATTTCCTTTTTGTATTCGTTATTAATCACGGCTCACAGGAATTGTGTGTCGCGGCGAGGAACGAACCGGAACTGCAAAACGAAACAAAAAAATAAAAAACTACAGAAAACAAATTTTACGACATGATAAACGAGTAAGAGTTTTAGCAATTCGTTGTTTTGCAAACTTATTGGAGAAAGGTGACGTGACCTAAAGTACTACCAAATTCCGGAACTCTACACCTTACATAAAACTTTGTACGAGGGTTGATCAAAAAGCCTATTTTTATTTTCTCGATTGATTTTACTTTTTGGAGCATTGTCACTGGTGTGCAATTGGTGTAACAAATCTAAAATGGCAGTCCTTTCTCGGTATTCTGACGTCATCGTATCGGGCCAAAAACAATTTCTGAAGCAAGAATTTTCCATTCGAAAATTGCTCTTCTATCGGAATATTTTTGGAGAGGTTTGACGTCCCGCGATCGATGGGAATTTACGAATTTCCACTTTAAAATTGACAGATGGCGCCACATGATACGGCGTGCTAAGCCAATAAATCTTAACGTATCAACGCCATCCAACCTCCTTCAATCATGTCCTCCTGAGACCTGCGTTTCAAATATTCTTGGAAAGACAAAATCACTTGGAAAGACTAATTTAACAAGCGCCTATGACAAAAAAAGTTTTATTAAGCGCGGTTTACACCGGGAAAGATCGGTTCCTTAGGAGCCGATCTTCTCCGGTCGCGAGAACTGCGCGAATTCCCCCCCCCCGTGGTCACGTGAACCACGCAAAATTAAAAAGTGAAAATTCGGGTAGATCACACGACCGGACCAGATTGGCTCCATAGGAGCCGATCTTTTCCGGTGTAAACCGCGCTTTAATGAGCTCTTGTCACGCAAACGCCGCGCTGCGGGCACTTGCCGCACTCTATAAACTTTTAAGGCTCTTATGAACCGTCAAATTTGAATCTTAAGAAAAGAACGAACAGGGGACAGAGCCGTGTAAAATCAACGACGAGCTGGCGAGGCTCCATGAATAAAAAATGTAATGAAAAGACATGGTCCTTTAAGTTTGAGATCAATGGCAAAGTGAAGACTGGTGGTCTCCGGAGATCTAGCGAAATCACGTTGAGACAGTTTTGAAGAGTGGAACAGGTGAGTTTTGAACTCGGCCTGTCGTGAGCGATCGATCACACTGAAAAATGGGTTTCGGGCGTGCTATGATTTCTCGCCGCAAGGTCAACGTCTGTTGTGTTGCTCCGCGTGCGCTGCGCCGCTTAATCCGTTGAGCACCAGGAATCCGGTCGACCGCTCGCCGAACAACGGTCGCCCGGGATAGGCCATCATTTGCCGCCGGAAGAAAATAAAAAAATTCCGCCAAAATGTGCTCTCTCTCTTTCTCACTCACTCGGCCTCCCGTTGAGACGACCGTGTTGGCATTCTTGTAACGCAGTACCCAGAGCCGGATTGAACCCTTTGGGGGCCCGTCGACGAAATATTGGGACGCCCTTGTAAACTACCTCACACATTTTTGATTTATCAACATTTTTTTAAAGCCCCTGCAATGAAGTTTCAAATGTAGTTTTTTATGCCGATAAGGTGTACTTAATTTTCGAAGAATTTTAGAAAAATTATCATGAAATTGTGGGGAAGTGAAACTTTTATTACTTAATAATTTTTGTGCAAGTTAAATTCTGAGAAATGATATGATGCGCCAAAATTTTCATAAATTATTAAAACGTTAACTATCACATGATTCCGATTAATCAGCGCGAATCGCATTTTTTAAAAAGTTTCCTTCACTGTTGTACTAAGCACTTCATATATGATTTTGTACACACCTTTGCCCTTTCTTTATTTACCAACATTTTTTTAAAGCCCATGCAATGATTTCTTTTATGAAGTTTCTAAAAAAAATGTTTTTTGAAGCCTTGCTAAAGTGTACTTAATTTTCGAAAAATTATCATGAAATTGCGGGAGAGTGAAATCTTTTATAACTTAATAATTTTGGTGTAAGTTAAATTATGAGAAATGATATTATGCGCCAAATTTTCAATTTGAAAGGATTTTAGAAAAGGAAAAGAAAAAAAAAGAAAAATGATAAGCATATAAGAGGCAAAGTCGTACTTGCAATATAATAAAATATTCATAATAAATTCATAATGAAATAGGGGTTGTCTCCGGACCAGCACCGGACGAAAAAAGACGACCAGAGTCGGCGAAAAACTATAATAAATTCATAGGGGAGACAACCCCTATTTCATTAAGAATTTATTATGAATATTTTATTTTATTAAGAAAAAGGATATTCAAGCCAATGCGTTAATATCTGGTTGAATTTTCCATTGGTGGTCGTCCCTTCACTTACACTTGACTGAAGAGTGAATACATTGGTCTCAAAGAGAATCTGACGTTGGGCAACAAAAAGGTAAATTTTATTAATGGAACTATGATGCAAAAAAAAACCCCACCTCAAATTAAGTGTTACCTTTCCACACGACATCTCGAATGGCAAACCGAAAATAAAATTTGAAATACCGACATTTCTGAACTCATTAGTGGTTAAGGCGCAAGAATCATTCGTTGAGGCACCTGAAGAGGCAATGAAAAAGGAAAATTGGGGACCGTCGTTAATGTATTCGGTGAATGCAAATTGGAAGGTACACGTTATGAGACACGATACAGTGTTGCGTGTTGGTCGTGCACGCCCATATCGTCCTGAGACCCCCCCTTGTCTCCCGCGAGCAACTAGGTGTACCGTAACAGGAAAACCCTTTACTTCTAAGATCTTTTCGCACGCCTACCTATTAAGAAAGCATTAGCTCCGCCGTTCGCTTGTGTCTCGTAAATGCGGCGCTGCGGGCGCTCCCTGCAGTTTAGTCGGGGTGAGTGTCCGCAGATTACCAAATTTTTGTTTGAGATTGCGAATATGGTGACTCTGTTCGAACGGAATTTATTTCGGATTATTTCGTTATATTTTAATTTTTAATTGTTTGCTCGAGAAATAGCCCGATTCGCTCGACTGTCCTCGTCATCTCTAATTATGATTAAATTAATAATTATAAATTCGGTATCTACTGTGGCAAATGTCGTCTGGCATCACTGGTAGCACGTGAGAGCGACAGCGCCATCAAGTGGACTCAAGTGGAGACGCCATCTTGAAATTTTCCATTTTACTGACAATGCTTAAAACTTCAACGGCTCATATTTCGAGAAATACTCAAAATCTAGATCTGAAATAACTTGCACTCGACTACAAATTTGCGAAACTATCTACAGCTCAAATTTTATTCAATTTCGTTGAGCCGATTGTAACTGTGCTAGATTAGGCAACTTGTCTCAGCACAGTTGTTTGAGGGGCAGACGTTCTGAAAACTTTCTTCGGAATCCAGGGTTAGAGGAGTGTAGTTCTCAGGAGGATATGGATTATAAATAATTTTTATATTAAAAAACTCGACGAATTCCTTTGTTCCTGTGAAGGGTCCATTACATATGGATCACACGAGAGCAACAAATTAATTGCAGAAATGTGAATCCACTTTTTCTAAAGATGCTATTTCGGACTACATTTTTTTTGCATTGAACCCGTGGAATTTGATCATCTTTTAATTGTGAGAACTGAAAATTTGTTTCATTCACATATCCTGTAAGGAGTTTCATGAGTCAATTTCGCTTTTATGACTATTTATTGGAGGACATTTACGATTCGACGACATTGTCGCAGAGAAAGTAGACGATCGTGTTTTGCACTGTTAAAAATTCTTTTTAAATCGAAACTTCTTAAAATTTTAAAGTGAACAAACATATTAACATATTTATTTTTCCGTTATCTGTTTACATTACAATTTAATTTTGGACACTCTGATCAGATCTCGTAGGTAATTGGAGTGAAGTGTATTTTAAAAAAGAAAATGCCGCAGATGTGGCGAAGATAAGTGCTCTTTTATGTAACAACTTTTTGTTACAACATTGGTTACGGTTTCGGTTTTCAAAACAGTCATAAAATCAACCTAAATTCTCTTTTCTTGTAAATTTTAATGGTTAAAAAAATCCAGTATGGATTTGGTCTATTTAGCAGCACAGAGCAAGTTCCAATTGTCTTAAACAATTTTTTTGTCTTATCTGACATACGAAAATTGTAAACGGCGTCGTTAAACATTTCGGGAAAGCCCGGTTGATATTTCTTATTTTGTCAGGTCCCCAATTATTGTGTCGATCGCCTCCCCCCTAAACCTACGATTATCCCGGTTTCAATTAGATAGGCATAGGCTACTGTATTGTTCAAACGGTAATTCGGCTTACCTAGAGCTAAGCTTTTTGCCTGCATGGATGCATGAATGGCGATGGCCCGGCTGTGAACGCCATTTAGATTGTTTTCACGAGTCGACTGAAACTCAATTTTGTAACCTCCCTGAGACCAACAGACAAGTAACTACCATATCAAATTTTGTGAAACAGTTTTGGCGAACCCACAATGAAAAAATAAAAACTGTCTTAAATTGCCAAAAGAAATTAAAATGGTATACAAATTACAAATTTTACCCGCACGCAGCCCCCAAGGGAGGGCCCCTATGGCGGGTCGAAAGACCAGTTGGGGTCAGAAATGGATTTATTTTAAAAGGCTCTGGATTTGAGGCTCTGTCAGGCCATTCCACTGTC
>JAQGBY010007102.1:0-12184 GCA_034698785.1 Mycogona germanica | reverse complement strand
TACTTCACATTTAACGTTTGCGTTTATCGCGTGTAAACTTAAAATAGCCGGTAAATTTAAACAATTAATTTTTTATTGTTTAAATTTTACTGTAAACCCAGGCAAAGCTGGGAACCCCTCTTGTTAAAAATAATAAAAGGGGTCCATAGTTTCACGTTCCCTCTATATATTTTAAATCCATTAACATAGTTTGCTGTTCAGAAGCTGGTCTCTTGAGGCTAGAGCAAGACGGCATCGTCCGCAAATAGAAGCCCGAATGTTGTCAAAATGGAGGACAGCAATCATTCTAAATTAATCTGACAAACCGAGCCTACAGTAAATAAGTTGCAGTAAAGTCTCATTTTTTTCTGTTGCATTCACAAATCACTTTGCCCAAGTAATGGATACTAAAAAGAAATCAAGCTCCGCAGCAGCCCGGTTCCCATTCGTCACAAATTTCCGCTGCTTAACAGAATCGTAGAAACACATATACACTCTGACGTTGGGTAGGATTCAATGCATGGCTTTTGTATCAGTTGGGGAACAAGGCTACAGCAAGTTGTTGTCAGACGCCAACTGGAAGACAAAGTTGGATGTAAACGAGCGAGCCCATATTTATTTAGTGGCATCGTTTTCGAAAACATTTATCAATCAGTCCAAAGTTTTTATCACTGTCTCAACACACGCTTAAAGGAAATGGCAAAAAAACTGAAGGAAGCAAGCAAGCACTGCAAGATCGTCCCGGTAAAACCAAAACACCCTGGAAGGAGCTATTCCGCAACACAGCGTGCAACTAGTGATTGCCTCTTTACGGGGGTAGAGGTGGAAGGTTCCCGCAAAGCCACCACATAATACAGTGTACATCCTTGCATCACGTAGACCTATAATTTTGAATACACGTTCTCTTGCTCTTTAAGAGAAGCAATTTGTCTAATACACACACGATTCCACAGTTTGTCAATTTCCTGGGATTTTCTTGGGTTTAAACTCGTACAAGTGAGCAATTTTTTTGTGGATTTTTATCATTATTTTACTTACCATTTTCTAGGAAGGAATGAATGGGTACTAGATTTATGCTTCCATCTAAAAATGATCGTATAAGCAAACCAAGAGAAACATTAGTTTTCTTGGAAAGCAGCAGACAAATATACTATCGTAAAAATTGGGCTAGAATTTGCTGAGCTCCAAACATTAGCTTTCTACCAAGTTACAGAACCCAGTATAACCGTTTGAGAATCGGGCTTTTATCCTGTCTACGAATTGCAATATAGGTGGTAGAAAACCGAATCAATTTGTAAGGGCTTCCATAATGGAGATGGGTACAAACGAGCGTATTTATTTGCAATCATTTTTCCGAAACCTACTCCCACCCCCACCCCACTTTATTCCGAACAAACAAAGTAAAAAAGAAAATACACGAAATGAAACTGGTAAATATGGCTGGCACGTAATGGTCGCGCCCCTCCAGAGTAGTGACATTAAACTGGCAATCAAGAAACAGTGCAGAAAGTTTAATTTTCTTTTTATGTACTCTCAACGAGGGGAGGGAAGGAGAAGTCTCGTTCGCCGACCGACGGTGGCAGCAGCATCGCTTGAATACACCTATGAGAAGTATAACGCGCGCAAACATAGGTTTCCAATTCAATGTGAGGACTACACTGAACATGAGAAGGAAAGAGAGAAAGAGAGAGAGAGAGAGAAAAAGATAGCACAAGTAAGATTACTATAAATACAGCTTTATGGCGAACACTATATATATATATACTGTCCACAATATCGTGCCGAACTAAACTTCACCGGCGAGTTACTAGTACGAGGCCAACAAGCGAAATAGCTGGCTCAATCAAGACAAAACCATCCATCGCAGCCACACAACATCCATTAAAGAAAATGTGACGTAATCATTCTCTTTACATATTTAGCAACCGACCCTAACATTTTTTTCAATGGATTAGATACATGTATATGGAGTGATGTCTCGGGGTTGTGCGCCATTCTTTTTAAGTTGAATGGCTCTTTAGATCCTCTTCTTTCATTAATTAAAAATAGAAAACACAATTGATGAAGAGATTGATTCCATCAATCTCTTCATCAATTGTGTTATACTACCGTCGGCGTCTCCTCAATCTCACTTGAATTAAAAATAGAAAGGACGCTTCGATTAAAGGGAAACTATAAAAAAAATTAACAGAGGGGAGGTGAAGGTGATATGAATCTAATAATTCGAAAAATAATATAGAAAATCGTCCCAACAATTGCCAACATCGACGTCATTTGATTTATTTTATTGAAGAGGTCAACCAGCACAGACATGTTGAACACAAACCAATAAAAAAATGGCAGTCAATGTCGCCTCCTAGGCCCGAACCGCGCCGCACACATAAAAAGGAAAAACCCCAAATCCGCATTTATTTCCTTCTTCGAACGCCCATCGTACACAAAAATTGGAACAAGGACACTTTCATTCCTCGAACAAATACCTATAAATAGGCCAGCACTCTGGTGCGCGGATGTATGTGTGTAAGAGTGGGGGTGTTGGGGGAGGGATAAGAAAGTGAAGTAGAAAGGGTGGTCCCATCTAGAGATGCGAGAGTGTATAGACATGTTGTATGTGAACGCGGATATTGTACGCACACACACACACTGGAAACTCATCAATTTTATATCAGCACCGGCGTGCCCTGCATAATAGATGGTAACTAAAAAAGAAATTTGAGCAGTCTCGGCAACAGAGTCTTGGTCACCGACAACTGTTATACGACCAGGGGGCGGCATTCCGACGCTGGACACTATCGACCAGAGTGTTCCCGTTAACTGGACATCACTAACACGACAGAGAACCGCTAGAGAGGAAGACTGAACCCCAACTTGTCTTTTCGGGCACGGAAATGAGCCTGGCTCGAATTATGGTTCATTTGGATTCCCGCAATAAACGACTTTTCCATTGAGGATTGGATACAACCGCTAGGAACGTTAGAGTCGGGCAACTTAACATTTCTCGTAAGATCGTTGCAACGTAGTGCATAAGCAGCTCGGTTGGATGGCCGACATCGGTCCCCCGATTGGATTCCTGGAGTGGCTCTCGGTTATTAGATACCGGTGTTAACAATGCGTTCCCGAATAGTGCGAAAGAAAAACGACAGAAGATTTGAGTGACCATATTTTTTTTTACAAAATCACAAATATCTTGGTCTAACGACAATTTAACCAAGAAGAGCATTATTGTAGCCCCATGCCCGGATGAGTCAACAATGAGTTACACAATGATATTTTATGTGAAACTATAGAAATTGTCCGACTCACTCAACTGTTCCAGTCTTGGCAGCGATTTTAAAAAAAACTGTCACAACAACCAACAAAACAAAAATGGTAATACTCATAGTTTCTAAATAATGCCCGTTCCAGAACATTTCCGTTGAGTGATCCTCATTGGCGCCCCAACTCGCCCAAGGCGCAATCGCTCCTCATCCGCGCCCTAATCCCCCGTCTCCATCACGGCCGACACCGGGAGTTGTTTGCGCGCGCAATTTCAATACTTTTTCATGAGCACGGGCGGATATTGGCTATTGTGCCACCGGCTGTGACATGTCGTCACGATTGTTTTGATATGTATACCTAGGAATCCGAAACCTCGCCGTGCGGAAGACGAAGTTCCGTGGCGTCTTCCGTAACATAGAAGAAAAAATATGTTATCGGTCTATCCTGAACCCGCAACGCTTTTAAATATCGGGAAAACACTTTGCTCTGATCAAGCCAACTACTTATGGCTGTCTGAATAATTCAAAATTACATCCTGGGTACAAAAATAATTAAAGTCAGTATCCATCTTGATGAACGAACTACTTTTTGATGAGCCACAACACAGGTGTAATGACGAAACTATTGACACTCAATATGGATACTACAGCTTTGCCGCTGGGTGGCGCTGTGCAGGTTTATTGTTTCTCGGTGCGATCACAGAAAATAATGCCCGTCCACGAGTTTCTGTGCCGCGTCCATCCAGGGGCTCAGCTCACTTGCCAGGCGGCCGATTCATCCGTTATTTATTTCGGAACCTGGGTTTGCTATTGTTTCGTGAATGATTAAATATCCGTTGAGGTCTCCATCAGTCCTGGGCGCCATTTCCTAACAGTCTTCCGGTAGGGTGATGTAACGTGACTCCAAGGACGAAGATCAGCGTTATAGCTACCTCCACCCCCTTAGAAACCCTCTCCACCATGAACAGCCAAAGACAACGAAAATTGTGTGGCTTCTCTATAAGAGAAACTGACCAGTCTAAAGAGCTTATGCTGAGATGAAAATCCGCACAGAATATTTGTTTAAATATTGATCTTGACTATCAGAAACACTTTTTAAACCCCCGTCATTATCCGACAAGGAGGACTACATCAATTGTGTATACTGCATAATCAATACGTTTAACATGATCAATTCTAAATCGCACAACCCATCATCCGCACCGCACACTGACCCCGCAGCTCATGAGCAGAACCGAGTGAACGTTAATCAATTTTAATTGACTTTCACGTGAACTGGCATTCGAGTCCAGAATCATGGAACACAATCTGACATTCTGGACTGCATAGATGCTATTTGCTATCGCTTCCAACGGTGCTCCAAACCGACTCGACCGCTCGGAGGGGTTTACGATCGCCACCTTTAACCTCTCGGCCGTTTGTCTCATTCGCTTTTATGGAAGTTTCTCAAAATACCTCTATTCGGATCTGCAGAATGTGTGCCAATGATTTACGAGCGTAGGAGGTTGATGCTGAATTAACCACTCAAGTTCGATAGATCCGACGCACGGTCCGCCAACCATGCAGCAGATCAGCCGAATTTCGGCGCACGGCTGATCGAGCGATAAAGACGGTCTTGTAAATAGCGGTATCGCGATCGCATATTGTAAATCAACGGACAGATGCAGCGGGGTCCCTGATTAGGAATATCTCTCTCATCAAGAAACATATAGTCCGACCAACCCTCTGCGGCCCCGGGCGTGGCCCCAGTAATCGGGTCCCGCATCGATTTGATGACGTTCAGCTCGGACGATAAATATAGACGGACGTGCAGACGAGGATGCAGGCGCCGCGTCATGAAGGTCTGCTTGTACGAGAGAGAATCAGCCATAGGCCGCATGTAGCTGCAACAAGAGGAGCCGCTTATCACTCATCCACCAATATCCCCTTTCGCCTCGCCTAATGCTTGTGGCGACCTCGGCGGAGATTAATTTGACCCCGTTTCCCGGTTTGGCAATTAGTGAGTTGGCCGTCGCAACTGTTGTCTGATCGCGTGTCGTCTGATAGGCTCGAGCAGCCCGGCGCGTCACCGCCCGCCACCAACTGGACGTACGCCACGTCCGGGGAGATCAACATCCGAACATAAACGACTACATAACGAATTTAACAACGCTGTAGCGCGAGCATCGTGAGGTGCACAGACCCTATACATTGCAATATATAAAAAACTGACTGTCGAAACAAATGTTGGTTTAACGCATTTAATATTTATTTGATTAAATATCTCACTGTAGTGTACTACAGGAGATTATATCATACTCGACGCTTAATCAGCACTACTCGTGGGACACATTTACAGCTCTCCGGGATCGAATAAACGAGAGCCCGGGTCTCGGATCAAATCAGCGCACTCTTAACCACCTGAGCTGCAAAGGGACATACTAATTATTTGACGTACCTTAGAAAATCATCAAATATTCTAAAAGTGCTTCCATTACGTTCACATCTGACCGCTGAATAACATCCAAAATGTGGTGCCAATAACCGACAGTTTGCTTTCATCGACATGACAGCGGTTCAGAACAGCGTGCAGGAGACGACAGAGGTCAGGCGTCGATATTGAATTGAATTGTTATTAAGTTTGAATTGGATCGTTATTAAGTTTCAGCCATACTTCAGTCCGATTTCCCCAGAGTATACCGGCAGTAAAACGATGTCAGTCATAAATACAGTTCCTGTTAATATAGGGCAACCAATCTTTGTCCTTAACTGGTCATGTGCCCCCCACCACAGCCCCGGGGCGACTTTCAGGTATACATTGTAATTGCGTTATGTCCCGAGTTTCATCTTACAATAGGCGAATGTACTCGCGTGAATCCAGTATTATCGCTAAGGTCAGTCGTGTCGTTACGTTCGATGGACATCGTCAATGTCGTATGAATCATATGAAAATAGTACTCTATAATCTCGCGAAAATAATATAATGGCGTTCTATTTCAAGAACGAGCACACCAAAGCAATCGGGATCTTAATTACTTCGTTCAATGTAAGAAATTTCTTGGCATTTACAAATAAATCGATCGTGTGTGAGCCAACACCTATTAATCAAATGTCAGCCCCATAATGACGTAGAGTGCATCCATAGAGAATGCACTTCAAGATTGAGCGGGTCAATAATCGAACGGGTCATTGTCCCGTGTTCGGGGGCTGTAAGATAAAATCATGATATCACGGGTCCACCCGCATACACCACTCGCTTTCGTCATCTACACCTCTACAATGAAAGCCATAAAATGTTCAGCAAATCAATAATATACTGATCGTTTCGGCGTTAATTGAATGCCCTTTTCAAAGGAAGAAAACTCTTCCAGACGCGAGACGCTGGAATATACATCCTCCTGTGACCTTCACTCAAAAAGTGCACTTTCATAGAATTCCTTGTTTTAAAATGGAATAATCTTCAATAATTAAGAATTCATTTACAGACGATAATTACTATATTTATCTTAGCGCGAACCTGTGAAACAATTACAATGTTTCTCAAAGGTTCGCTCGAGGTTCAGAGAGCACATTGCCATAACAATATGACAAGAGGTGTGTTCAAAAGGCATCAGACACGCCAACAGAACCCACGAATTGCGTTGCATTAAGTTCCAAGCAACCTTTCAAATTCCATCTTCGCATGAAATTGAATTCTCTATAACATTTAAGTTTAGGTAAGGGGGTGAATAGCATTCAGCTATTTGCACTGAGATACACAATCTAGTATATTATTATCGTTTGATATCTTGATATTGGCATAGAAATTAAAATACTGGGACATATTTTATATTAGATGTACATTAGATATAAATATATTGGCACATAAGCTAAATTTAAATTTCGTTTCAATGGAGTAACCTTACGTTTAACTGTTTCAATTATCGTTGTACAACTGGAAAGTAAACATTGTAATTTGTATCCTGCTTTTCTCTTTGACGAAATCCCATAAACGCACCATAAAGGTGATATTTTGGGACAATTTGGGAATCGTGAAAAGTGCTGCGATAAACATAGCTACAGTGATAAACTTCCAAAAATGTAACAGTTGCGTTTAGCAGTGCGATAAAGTGGGGAGCCAACTTGACTCATCTCCTGAGAGGATCCGCCAAAGGAGATAGATGGATATAGGCTGTTGGCAGAGGAAGATATAGAAGGTGGATGCGAGTAGGGGAGAGACTGTGAGATGCGAAGAATGCCAGACACTAATGGAGGCGAGCTGGCCGAAACAGATAAACATCAAAGTAAAACACTAAATTCGATCACGCAATTTGTCAAATTGCTCAAAGTGGCTACCCGGTGTGACTATGGACTGTACGCTGTCTATATACGAGTTTGAGGGGGGCGGAGGAGAAGGAGGTCTACTTGGCCAACGGGCAATACCAGAGCGAAAATAAAAAAGGGGGCGATGAAGTGTACGGGAGGGAGGGTGTGTGGTGTGGGGGTGGGGAGGTAGAAACACGACCATTCATTTGGTAAGACACGATAAAATTCAATTGGATCGGATGCAGCCGCAATGTGGAGTGGGCACTCGATGTCTATGTGTGTGTCCAATCCACGTCAGACTCGTTTACAGATGGTGTCCTGCAAAATTGATGGCAACTCCGCTGAAGCCGACGCCATTACCAGAGAGGCTGATAGATGGCTCAGGTGGTCATACAAATAGGCAATTCAAATAAAAGTGTCAAAAGGTCGAACAGTCAATATTTAATTGCGTCAATGGCCTAGATGCAAGTTTCTGATGTTGATACTCTGGCAATTATCGATGGCTTTCTATTTTTAAATTTTATTATTTGTCCATCACGCCCTACTAGCGGCTAATAGGGATTTGATGTACAGTCAATTGCGAGACAATCGCCTGTTAAATGAGAAATTGAACTCTACATAGTGTTTGCATCGTTGTAATTGAAGAGACATATGCTGATATCACGAAGCACGACCTGTGATTAGTCATTGTGTATAATTTGCATTATAATCTTAATAATAAAATGGTCTAGAACTGTCTAAAAGTACAGGTTATGAGTTACAGATAGTCGATGGTTTAGTAACTACTCCACTTGTCGTCCACAGACTGTGGTTCGACGGTCCCGGGCTCGATTCCTGGCGCGGGTTCTCCAATATTTCGATCCCGGGGGGTACTGGTGAAAATGTGCCCATCGCATAGTGCCTAAGCACCAAGAGGGGTACAGAAAATCCTGTAGTGCAGTTGACTACAGAGAATTTTAAAATAAAAATAAACTACAGTGTTCAGAGTGCTTCGTCCTCGGTGCTTTGCAGCTCTCGGACAAACCCATTAATTGCACTGGTGGCATAAAAACACCCATCACAAGCTGGCAATGAAGTAAAGCGACGCATTAGTAATTAAGGCGTACAAGCGGAGCGAACGACTTCAGCGAATCAACTTGACCGATACTTTCGATAAAAGAGCAAGAAGTTAAAGGGGAAGGAGAAAGCAGGCGAAATTCCGTGGATCCATTAGATCCAGTCAAGCATGCACAGGACAGAGGTGGAGAAATGTTCTTGCTAATGGTGAACGTTACATTATTTCGATGAACGCAACATTTTCCGAAAATCGATATTCCGCTTCCATAACAGTCAACAGCAAAAGTGGCAACAAGATCAACAAGATATTGATCGCAGGAAAGTGATCTCCAAAAGTATTTATATTATTCAAAAATGTAGTTGATCAAATTTATTGACAAAATCATCGACGACTATTTAAATTATTGAATAATAATTAACTGATGGACTAATGAACAGCGAAAAATGAACCTTTTGTCACACTAATCCAGGAGTCATCTGGTTCCATTATTCCACCAATTTTATTAGCGTTCCGTATGTGTGATGACCACTGCACCAGATCACGTGAGTAAGTGGCAGGATCTCTTCCCCGTCCAGATTTACCAGGATCGCCTCCCCTCCGTTCAAATGACACAGACAGGATGACCACAGACAGACGAACATTTTCCGCGAAAGCGATCAACGGAAACCGATAATTAATTTGAACAAAGACGGTTACAGGCTGATTTACGGGAACCAATAACAACGGTCATGGCGATTAATTGGCGGCGGCCTGCCCACAATTACCCGCGACAACTAAATTCTTGGTAACGGGATTTCATTGACTGCACCACCCTTTTAACACACTCACATTCTCCTAATCTCATTTCTTCTAATCAGAAGACATAAAGCTTTGAATTCAGTGTTTCGTGAATCACCGTTGATCTATTCGAGCAGTAAAAAAATGGTTTTATTAGCTGGAGATAAACCTAGATGGATCGATTTCCTTTTATTTCGATTACAGAGTAAAACGTTCACGTCAACATGAACTGAAAACAGAAGAATCCGAAATATCATTTGTTAAAAGAGCACATTTTTATAAACTAATGTCCGGTCATCAGCGGACGCTCACGTCGTCTAAACGAGCTTGAGCTTTCCAAATGCAAGCTCTTCTCAAATATCCATTTGGGGGCTCAGAGGCTAAAAAGCTAGCAAGCCTTCAAACCAATTTTTAAAAAAATATATCCATTGCTGCAGACGGAGCCGTAGGAACTTACGTACAGTACATGGACTCGGCATTACATGAGTTAAATAATAAAAATAACGTAACACGTTTTATTTTTTGGTTCGCTGATGCATTTAACTTGCAAGCAATCGAATATACAATATCAAGAGCCAATTTTCAGAAGCATGCGAACCTCCTGACAAAATATTACATTAGACCATTTGAAAGCCTAACACGACGTACACAAATTCTCAACCACGTCATATTACACGATCCTCAAATACAGTTGCATTCCCTACAGCCAACAGTTGCCGAGCCCTACGCGCGTAACGCAAATATCAACATACGTAATAGGCCACCAATTTACATGTAAAAAACCTTGAACCGAATTGCTTTATAGACTGGTTCAACCTATCTGCATGTATCGCCTAAAAAAAAACACCACACAAAGCAGCAGCAATAAAGAGCAAAAATGTATAGAACGTTCGGGGTAGGCGCGAGCACGGACGCGCGCTCTGGAAACGAAATACGGGCTTTTAATGTCCCAGAGGCAGGCGAAAGCTACACGATATATGGCGAAAGTCATTTGTTGGTGGTGGTGGTGGTGGGGTTGTCCTCGTAAATACGAATTCCGAAATGTCGCGCGCCACCCCGTACACACCAGACGTTTGCCACTCGCAGAAATTTAATGGCGTCGGAAGTGAAACGCGGCCGCCGCACATTGGGTACATGCACAAAATCCAATGGTGCAGGGCAACTATTTTTATTTATTATGATTTTGGTATTTTTTTTCCGGGTGGCTATTTATATAGCGAGCATAGTATAGCGACGGCAATATGTGTGTGCAAGGCGTTATATAAATCATATTTGATTTGTGCGTTTTGGGGATCGTGGGGTGGGGGGCCGACAAATAGATTTATGTGGAGGGAAGCATATATCGGTTGCCAATAAAGTTATAGATGACATAATCAAAGGCGGATTTCCAATAGGCATGAGATTGAGTCATGGCTTTGGCGGCTTGTCCATTGAAACCAATGAACAGTCATCCGCTTCAATCATCAACATGATCCAAAATCATCCACACGAGTATTAAAGACGTTACTGATTGACTAATTTCAACGCAATTACACAATATTTCTTTTAAATGTCCATCACCACTAAATTAATCATAAAATCTATTATGAGGGCTAATTCAGGTTTTGAGGACGAGCCGCCACTATAATATCTCATAGAGTGAAGACAATGTTGATAAACATATATGCATTTATTAAATAATAAATGACACATTTATTGCAAATACAACAGCCAGTACATACAACATGAACTGGCCTCCCTTACAGGACTACGGACGAGCCGCCACTATAGCATGTCACTAAGGTCGTACTGGTTAACCGAAATAAATACGGAGAGGGACATCAAAATGAAAAAGATTGGTGAAGGGTAACAACCTATATTTGATTTGGTCATTCCACCCCACTGCCACCGAACATATAATACCCGAAAGCAATCATAGAGCATCTCAAGTACCAATCAGAGCAATCACCGGTTGTTTTGACAGGGAAGCCGCATCAATAAAACGGAAATGAAAAACATTTCTGGCGACTTGGACGACCAGAGAGATGTCTGGAAAGTTACCTCCAGAAAGCATCACCAGCTGTCGGGTCATATGAACAAATTTTATTTAGCAACGGCAATGACAATTCTAATTAAGCAAGATTGAAGGGGCTATAACCCATAGGCATGGGGGCCGTTTACCAGAGCGGAAAAAAATCAAAGAATTAATTCACCCTTGTTAACCGCACTGAAAGACCCCGGATGAACAATGATTTCATAACAAACAATAGTTTCCCACACTGAGCTATTCGGGCGTACAACTATTCACGCATTCCACCAAAACACATTAACCGATAGACCAGAAATGTAAGCTGCGAGCACAGCATCAAATGATTATATGGCGAACTCGTCTAACCCCTAATACTCCTAAACCGAACTAGTGAACCGCAGAACAGTTGGATTTGGCAGTATGTACATATAGTTCAATGGTTGCTAGGCCAACGATTTCCATTTCGTCAATTTCCCTAATAAAATATTTAAATAAAGCCGAAGTATAAAGAGGGAAGCTAGAGAGAGCATAGCAAATCGACGTCGGTGTAGCCCCAGCGCTCAATCGAAGAGGCGCGCCCAGAATGCAATTCGAATATACTGTATAACTGGCTCACCGTTCAGCCTTATGCGGATCACGGTCTATCCTTCTGGGACCTGGCATTTAAACGCAGGAAAAACGAGCTTGGAGTGATGCAAGGTAGATGAGCGTTTCTGAAAATATCTCTCAACGTCACCCCCAGCCTTCGAACCGGCGAAGTCTGAATTTCGGAATCAGGAAATCGATGTAGTTTCTGACGCTAAAGCGCGGCGAGAATCAAAA
>JAQGBY010007101.1:0-12186 GCA_034698785.1 Mycogona germanica | reverse complement strand
AATTTGTTTCTCAGGTACAACTGAACTTTGGGGAGAATTTCCGCCGCCAGGGGTTACCCCTTATCCTTTATCTTTGTTTTGGCCGGTTCTTCTTTGTCGGGAACGCACCCATTTTTCTCTTGTGAGCCTTGAACCCAGACACACGTTAAGAGGATAGAGGTGTACATGGGGGATACCTTGTCTGGTTTTTCCGAGGGGGAAATACCCTTCTGACATCTATCTTGAAGGCCCCCCTCAAAAGAAAAGGTAACGAAAAGAACGGCCCGGAATTGTATTTCGAATAATAAAAAAAAACCATCCCCCCACAGGTTTATTGAACTCGGGTTTACTGGTTCGTGGGGTCGTTCATTTCGATGTCACAGTGTTACCAGCCGTTCTGCTATCTGGAGATTTACGGATATTCTCACGAAGTCTCCTTTCTTTTTGTCAGATCTCTTAATATTTTTTAATTTATAATTGTTTTCGTATTTACCTGGTTTTTTTTACAAATATAAATCAACCTTATCAGTGTCCAAGGTCAATTAAAATAGTTGCAGCACTTCATTCGACCAATATAGTTTGAAGTTGCGATTATTCGAAATTCTGAAAAATGTGAATTGTCAAAACCAATTATTAGATTTATTGTTCCAAAACATTGTTCTCGACCAAATCCTGTTCCGAAGCGAGGGCAGCGCCCCCTCTCCCCTTCCCGTGTTACTCAGAGTTTAAAGTGTCGTCAACTGTAACTCCAGACACCCCTTTGGCCTTGTCTGCGACACTTTACACCTGGCGTTGAGTCATTGACGGTCGTGAGACTGCTCGACTCAGTTGAGTTGAGCTGTCTTATGAATCCTCAAATTACGGGAACATTCGAAGTAAAATTGGTGAGGCCAACGTGTTTTTTGTACGAGTCAACAGCACTATTGAGTTCGAGAAATATCCCGAATGAGATAAAATATCAACTTGCATACGACAATAACAAATTAGGAATGTGACACTACTCGTAAATGTCAAAGTTCAGAAAAATATGATGGATCAGAAATTTTGTATATTCTTCTTTTTGTTACTTTTCAAAATCGATTTGGGGACATCAATGACGTAATGGCCGGATACGTTTAGCTCTCCTGACGTCTTGCTGCGTCGTCGTTTAGCTTCGATGACGTCGTCTAGCTAGCTCTACAAAGTCGGGACAGTCGTGCTGAAACTCTGCTCGTTCGGTCTAAATGTGTCCATGGTTTTTGTAGACTGATGATGTCTGGAGTAGTTGGCCTCCCCCGGGTCGCGTTTTTGCGTTTGCGGCCGATGTATCGTGGTGCCACCTCTCGGAGGTTCGAAGAGCGTTCGGTCTCCATACCCTAACGTCCTCCCCGATCCACCTAGGACAGGTGTCACGAATTGAAATAACGACACGTCCAACGATACATGAACCTAGAATCTGAATCGGTTTTGTTTTTGTCTTTATTTCCAGCGTTGCGCTGCTTCTGCGACATCTGCAAGGAGACCAACTACACCTGTGAAACGGAAGGCGTCTGTTTCGCTTCCGTCTACCTGAGCGACAGTCGGGAGGAGAGGCGATCCTACAGGTAATTGACGTGGAATCCTCGACACTCATTTTCTGCTCGTGTGCACTCTTTCTCCCCCCCCCCCTCACACTCACACTCAGTCGTTTGAGGTAAGGGGGACGCCGTATTTGTTTTTATAGCACGGAGCTGCACTCTTGTCGCCTCACTGCACGTACACGATCGCGACGCCGCCTAGCGATAGAGCACATTAATCTCGCTACTTTTTCTCCTTCCACAGACGTCGGAAATGGTAGTGTTGTTCTTTTTTAGGTCCATCCCATTTTCTAGGTCCTTTTCTAGTTACACTTTCTTTCCTTCCTATTCGTTTCACCTTTCCAGTTTCCTATTAGTAGTCGTTTCCATTCCAAGACGCTTTAGATTACTTTTGGCAAAGATTATTTATTTTCTTTAATAAAAAAATTGGACGGCAAAGAAATATTTCGCCGCAATTTATTTGGGATTTATTTTCTGAACAATTGTGACTTTTTACCTAAAAAGAAAAATGAAAATAATAAAATTGCAAAAACATTTTAATGAAATTCTGAAATAATATTTTGTTGAATTTGACTCAATAATTAGTCCCGCGAAATTACCAAACAACAGTAATTGTAATTTGGATCACAAATCTTAAACAATAATAAATTAAAATAAATAACATTTTCGAGGTAATAGCTAATTGCAATTTAATTTTTCATCAGAAATTAAGAAATTTGCAATAATTTGACTAGTTTACGTACGTAAGATCGATCCATTGAACCTTTTTTTAATTTGAATAAAATCGAATGTAATTGTTCAAATTGTACGCCAATTTTTCTCCAAATTTATTATTCAAATTAAATTTAGTTTTTCTGAAATATCTGAATCTGAAATTCTGGCGGTGACAAAATTGACAGACGTTTATTCTATGGAAAGGTCAAACAACTCAAATAAAATAAATAATTTTCTTAATTTTAAATTCTGCGTACTCAAGACATAACTGATAAATTAAGAAAAATTCAAAAAATAATCCTCAACACATGAAAATTCTTTAATTCCTCTGATCCATATTCCTCTCCCACATTCCCTCCTTATTTCATGGGTCCTCACAAAACTAGTCCGTTCCTTGAATCGTTCATTCCCCGTTTTGGCTCGGCTGTGTGACGTCATCGTTCGCAAGTTCTGACGTCACCAATGTCGTATTGTGTATTGTGGCCAACCAAAGGGTTGCCAACCAAGTGGCACTGTCCAAGTTTGTTGCCCCGTGTCGAACACAGGGGGACTCAAAACTCCTGATCACACACGATGATACAATCCGGATCGAGCTGGGACGCGTCGATTAGATAAACGTGCTTTAGCACCCACAAATAATGGTATTCTAACAAAATTGGAAAAACGCTCCCGGTTTGAATCCGAATCAATATTTCCTGTGTGAAGGGAGTATCATGAATGCCGTTTTGAAACCGTTGTCCGCACGAAATTTTAAATAAATATTGTGAAATTATTGGTTTATTCTGCGTTCAAAGTTGCGAAACGACAGTCTTTTGCCTGACGACTGAGCACATGTCGGTAAACACATTAAATACATGTATATATTATAATTCGTTTGTGTTTTATCATTACTTTTGGAAATGTGATTATTTGTTGTCGTTCGTCTAAACATATTTTCCCCATGTTTTGCCTCCCCGTGTTCTATTGATATTATTTTATTTTTTGCTCGTTTGCATTTTCTCTAATTTTGTTTCTCCACCCCCGGCCGCCATCTTGTTTTTTTCTCCCACAATCTCGTTGTCTACCTGGGATTTTATTTTTACTCCGGCGATCTCTCCACCCCCGACCCTCCCCCTCCCTTTCTCGCCGGAGCTCTCTGGACCTGCCGCATGCGGAAAATAAAATCGACTTCCTGTATCTATCTACCGGGGATGATGACGTATGATTGGCGGATGTGTGACGTATGAATGTGTGGATGGATGCGTGCACCTGTGACGTGTGTGTGTCTTTCTGGCTTCGCCTCTTCTCTGCGCCTTTTGCCATTTTTTAAAAATAACATTTTCATTTTTAATCTTGCTTTTACTATTTCTCTCGAGACATGCTTTTTTCAGTTTACGCAAGCTGATGATGCGATTTGGATCAGATTAGTCTAAACGTCTTATAAGTTATCTGTCAATTAAGAAATTCGCGCATCTGTTAGCCTAGTTGTGCAAGATTACTGTTTTATTGACATCAAAAACTGCATATGCCAATTTTACAAATTGACTTTACAAATTTGGCATCTTACAACATTTTAATTCCAAAAAATATTAAAAAGATATCTGTTCGTTTTTCAATTTATATTTTGTATAATTTTATATTTTGCAATAATACTAATCCGTTCGAATTACTTTAGCCCTTTAACCGGGGAATTGATTTTCAAGAACCCACATTCTGTCGTACAATTAATTTTATAAAACATTTATTCTCCAAAACGTAAACAGTTACAAAATAAATGTAACAAAACGTATTTTTTTAATTATTTTTAAAATCTCACAACCTACCAGTTTTGGGCTAGCTGACAAAAAGGGCGGATCGGCAAACCGTGTAAACTTGGCCTTCCCGGTTAAAGGGCTACAGAAGTTTTTAAAAATTCAAATTTCGTTTTATTAGACAATTTTGAATTAATACATCATTTTTTCAATGAATTTGGGTGCAGGGTTTGTAGTTTGTCTTCGAATTAGTTAGGGCCTGTTTAAACAATGGCCTTTTGAGGAGGGAATGGTGGAGACATTCAAAATAACCGCCCAAACTATTGTTTGGGCAGACAGTGTGCTAACGATCATTTTCGTTGTGGTGACGTCACATTTTGTGTGAGTTACGTAATTACACTATTGGTTCAACTATTACTGTGTAATACTATTGCTATATACACAGTATAGTGCTTTCGTTCTGAAATCCTGGGTTCGAATACCTGTTTGGAACAAATAATAATTATAAAAAATAGCGTTCACTCTGAGGTTCTTTTCAGCGTTGCGGTCTTTGGATCGTGCGGCTGATATGTCGCGCGGATCTTTGATCCCAGCGCCTCCTAGATTGGTAATCGCGGAATTTTAACTGTGTTTTTGATATTTAATTAATTTTATAAATTAAAAAATTCTGGTTTTTATGCGATAAATGTCTGGTTTTGTTTTTTTAAATGGAAAGGCAAAAAGGAACGTGGAATCAGATTTTCTTTAGTACATTGTACTGATGTTCGGTAACACTGCCTCGGAGCTCGATGATTGGTGTGTATCGGTTGTTTGAAGAGTGTGACGTGTCCGTAATGCAGTTGTTTCGCCGTCCCTGGCCATTCCGACCGCCGCTAATGGATTTTTGACGTTCGAAAAAGCCTACACTCCAATTTATGATGCGCTTTACCTAAGCTGTGATCTCGAGGTTACTGTCATGTACGGCGCCATAGTCCGGAGCCAGTTTGAAAATTGTTGGAACAGTCTAGCGAAATGTACGGTCTAGAAATTTGGCGAATTCATTTCCATGTGTTTTTCAACTGATAGAGTAGTGGAAGTTACAGAGGAAAATAGGTCTCGAACCGCGGCGTAGTAATAGTGATTAGTGAGGGGATCAGATGTGACGGGTGCTGCCCCCTGTTGCGAGGGAATCACACAATGCACCTGCCCGACTGTTTAATTGGGATTCTCTGAATCTTGAATCTTCCATGAATCTTGAATCTTGAAGTTCCAGCCGCCTTTTCTAAATCATTATAATTGTTATTTAATTTGCACTTGCACTCTTTTGAACTTCTTGCGTTGCGAGAGCTTGAATTAAAAGAGATTGACTAAATATTTTGAGAGGTTGAATGTAGATTCTATAAACTCTTTGTTTTTACCTATTCTGCGATTCCATGATTCCATCATTTTAATGATAACATAGGGGTTATGCAAAATAAAACGAGGACTAATATATATATTTACTTTTAATGTTTTTTTCTCGGAGACTTATGTCCATGCTTGTGGTCTTTTGAAGCAAATTTACATTAGATTCCTTCATTATGCATAGCAGTTATATGGTTGTAGGTCAGTTTTGAATGTAGAATGCAGTTAATTCGCTAGCACCTATATAGTGGTGCCATCTGTTGGCACCGCACGAAATTGCGTTTGCCTCTGCTGTTTATCGGCTCATAAATTTCTCGTAAAACTGTTATGTTGTAACGAGAAATCCGAAATGCAGGTCAAACTTATTTACCTCACTTGCCTTGGTAATCCGTATGGCTTTAGCTTGGCGTTGGTTCGCTCAAGAAAAGAACTTTATTTCGCAGTTGGTTTTTTTTGGCTGCCCTATATTATTTATGTTTAAGTAAAGCCTATTTAGAGCTACAGAAAAAAAAGACGAACCACATATATATATTTTGTCTGGTGTTTGGACCGCGAAAGTTGACAAGATTTTAATTAGTTCTTGCGGATTCCTTTTTTCTATTTCTTTGCCGTGCGATCTGTCTTAGAAGGGTTAGGTTCCTGATCAGAAAAACCTGCAGACCGCAAGAAAAGGTGTTAATCATGTATTTAATATCAGATACGTTCTCTTTGGCATGTTGATTAAGATAATGGAATAGTAGTTCCGGTTTTTGTCGTTAGTGGCGCTGGGAGCATAGATATGGTTTCACTTTGACGAAAATTGGTAAAGGTCCATCAATCTAATATTATTATGCCGCTATACTATCTAGCATTATGTCTCTACTTAATATTATTAAATTGTGGTATTATATTTGTTGGGTTGTTTTCGTGATTATTAAAATTGAATTTGCGGTGGCTTTGCTTTGAAATTATTAAATTTCTTTAAATAATTTAATAAATAAATAAAAAATATCGATCCCGGGGTCCTGTCCTTCGCATTATACCTAAGCATCATGAGGTGTACGTACTAACTAGCCGTTCGGTGGTTTCAGCCAGAGGTTGTACAGCATGGAATTTCGTTTTTCTATTTCTCTAAATTCGCAAAAGTTTGAGTCAATTCTTCGAATCGGCTGCCATTTTCTATTTCCGCTAAGCCGTGTGGTGAAAATGACTAGCAACAGTTTGGTCCAATCAAAGTTCAGCGCGAACCCGGCAGTGAGGATCGAAGTCAATGACTCACTGAGCTCGAAATTGGAAAAACAGTCTCTGGTCGAACCCAATGTTTAGGTCATCGACTCAATGCAAATCGCGAATCACTGAATCACCACCATCTTGGATTCGATATCCTAACCATATTTTTTTTTTGGTGCAAGATCTAGAGTGCAGGATTCCTATTCGTTCCCAGAAAGGTCCGTCAATAAAAAATATGGAGCTGTTACGGTCGCATATATATATTTGATTAACGGAAGTGTTTCGTCGAAAAACATAATAATCCGGCTCATTTCCAGTTCGAACTACTCCGAGCTAATAATTGCAAATGTAAGCGTCTCTTGATTTCGGTGTTTACCAAAAATGATTCGTCTATGATTAATCGTAGACGTCGAACGTCGCCGCCGACTTGATAATTTCGCAGACACCACATTATGGTGGGTATCGATTTTCGACTCAGCTGAATGATGGAGTTGGAACTGCATTGCCATATCTTTTGACCAAATCAATGAAAGGGCAAGAGTTGAGTAGTGACGTTGTGCCCTAAGACGACTATCGGGGAAAAAAACGCACAACCAGGAATTGATAAGATTGTAAATTCTGTGAGCAAGGTTAAAATTACAATTAGAAATGGAATATAACGTCTGAACTTTTATGTGCTTTGATTACGGTTTATTTGGCGCAGAAATTGCCAGACAGATTAATAAATTAAAATTAATTTTTTTCAGTATTTTTTATTTTTAAAAAAGAGTTTTGTGGTTGCGGAGTACAACAAGGAACATGGTTCCAGCACCAATTTAATGAAACAGTCATTGTTCACGTACTTTAAATAAACTGTTATTTGAAGATTCATGAGTTTTGACGTCATCTATTAAGACCGATCCTGGTCTTGCTAAACTTGGGTTAGAGTTAATCTTGTTCAAGCTATTCGAACTTAGGTCTTTATTTTCCCCAAATAATAATCAAAATTTATTATTTATATAGCTAGTATTGGTAGTGCTGTTTGCCTAAAAACCAATTCTGTTACTGGTCCTGTGCTGCATCGATTCTGGAATTTCATACGCGGCCCTGGTCTCATTAAATTGGCCGTTAAATCGAGACTTGTCACTTTGTTTTCAACATTTCCGGGCTTGCTCTTGTCATTGCTGCTGGATCACGATAAATTGTCGCTTTGGGGCTGATGCCTAATTGCGAGGGTCAATCAAAAAGTAGAGCCATGGTCCACATTTTGGTCTTTCGGATCTGGTCTTTCAAATCTGATTCTCATCCCCAGATTACGCCATCTGCGCATGCGCACAAAACAGGATGTGTGGAATCGGGGATTCCAAGTGTCAAGCGAATTGATTATGATTATTTTTGGGGTGGGATTGGGTCTAAGGGGGTAGTTGCTCTCGAGATGCCGGATAGGGTGAGCTTACGTTCGAATCCCGCTGTCCTGCTTTTTTCATTTCTTTATTTCATTCGTCTGCTTTTGTATCACCGCCATTTTCTCGTTTGTCCTCGTATCACTTGTGTGTTTATCACCCCTATACATCCAGTAGTTCTACCCTTCCTGAAAATGGAGGGTTTGCGAAATTACATTTAGACTGTATATCAACATTTTCAACCGGAACAAAAATTTGCAGAAAATCTGAAACTGTTTAACAAAAGAAATATAAAGGCGACAGAAGAAACAAAATCGATTCTATTTTTCAAAGATTTTTTTATTATCAATTGTCAAAAAATCAGAAGATTGGTTTTCAAGAAGTAAGCAATGTTGATTTTATTGTGATGACGTCGGTTTAGACACGGACTTACAGCTTTCGGAAACTCTCCATACTGTAGTTGTGCGCGTAAAAGTTAGTAGTGAATCGGTTTTTAGACATGTTCCATGTGAATGTCCTATTTATATGCAGTACATCGTTGTAGTTTTTACTGCGCTGCTTTTATTACTTTTTTAGTGTTTGTAGTGTTCGGTGCTGCTCACTTATTTACAACGAATGCACCATTTGAAAACACATACTCGAAATCGGTATTTCAACAGAGCCAACTGTAGGGGTAATGACCCCGGACTCATAAGGTGTCATGGCGCCGATTCAAATATCTAGCACGAATTCCATTGAGATTTATTCAAGTCACTATTTTCAGTATCATTAACTTGCCTTGTGGATTATAGTTCGCGATCCAGATGGCTAGGGGGCGTTGTAGTCAATGTGAAATTCCACGATGAGTCTAGCTACATTGGCGAATGTGCATTTATTTGAATTTTGTCTGAACAGTTCAATTTAATCGTAATCTGCGCCATTTTGTTTTAGTTATCTTCAGGTGTTCAGTCCGTGCGTCCTGACCTGAAGTTGGCTCTGAATCCACCACACTAGATACAAAATTGCCGAATTTTTTTATGAGACCTTTCCTTATTTGTTTTTTGACACCTGGTGCTGGTGTTGTGTTTAATTTGCGCCGGAAATTTGTGATTCATCGCTCCTAACAAAACTCGATATCTCTAATCGTTCATTTGGGTGCGCGGTGCTCACTCTTTTTACAGGGTTGCCACGACACCGGGAAATCCGGAAACAGTTAGGGAATTCAATTTCACTCTCAAACGCTACGAGAAATCGGGGTAAATTTGTATGTTTAGGACAGAAGTGCACTTGCGAATTAGTGCAAATGACAATTGATCAATGCATTTCGGTTCTCCAAAAAAACATAATTAAATCTTGTACTCAGGTCTGATACTTTTATATGTAAAATAAGCAACAAAGCATAATTAAAAAATTCTGTAAATAAATTCTGAAAAAATCTTTCAAAATTCAAGAAAGGCTGACAAGGTCAGCTCTGATATTTTCAAAATTTGACGTTCAATAATATTTCTATATGAAACAAGTGCGTCTGTCGTTTGTTAGAAAACCATTTGTGTTTAAAAACTAATTTAAAGGTGTTTCAGTAATTTAATTTTAAGCAAATTTAAACAATATAAAATTAATTATTGTAATTGAAGTAATATATTTTAGCTAATTGAACAACAGAAAAATCACAATATGGAAATCTGGGTTGGCGACCCTAAAATAAAATAATTTAAATTAGGTTATTAATTTTTTCTGTTGACCGGGGAAGTTCTGTCTTTGAAGAAAACAATACGACTACAATTTAAGTTTTTGTCTCAAAATTGAAACAGTTAAAGTACATATAATAAGACGCCATCTTTTTTATAATATTTATTTTCTTCTTGTCACTATGCTGATAATGAATAAATTAAACTAGTTAGGATCAAATTTATTAGGAACTGACAAAGCAGTTTGGTTTATTGTTTGTGGGGTACGAGAAGGTTGTTTGTGACCCGAATGATTATTGTCGATGGCGTTCCTATCTAACGTTATAATTACAAAAAATATTATTTTCAAAATTGCAATTGATGTCCACCGGAAAAAGTATCCCGTTTCAAACGAAGCTTGAGCTGACAATTAAAACGAGGTGTGAAATAGTGAATAAAGGGCTCGCATAGTTTCATGGGGTTCAGAAAAAATTGTAGCTGTAGTCGGCAACTTATTGGATGTTATGCTACCTTGGTCAAAGGAATTGGTGCCCTGGGTATGGTTTCCCAACGAATCTTCGGCGCTCTGTGATTGGCTGATTTGGTGACGTTTTGCAACTTTGAAAGCCAAACGTCACCAAATGAGCCAATCACAGGACTCCGAAGCTTCTTCGGGAAACCATACCCTGCTTGCCAAATAGGCTGATCTTGGAGACAGTGCATGGCATCCCTGTGACCAAGGTGACCCGGCAGGTATGATAGTGAATCGCTGGAGGCCTTGAATAAAGCCCGTTCTCTGAACGAGTAAATTTAATTTCACTCTCAGCGCCGTCAACAACTCCCTCAACTCTTTATTCGAGGGACCAGTTGCAATTGCGATACTCTAATGTAGGGCTGGAGAATTCCGGATGACCTCCTTTTGTAAAAAAAAAAATGTCTGTGGCAACTCTCGTATATATTTGTGTGCTGGCTTTAACTCCCAAACTTCTCATGTGTCTTACCGCATGCCCGAGAAGCTAGTTTGGGAGACTTGTTTCTTTTTTTTATATTTTTTTTTACATCAATAATCAATAATCAATACATGTGTGTGTCTGTGCCGTATGTCCGAGCAATATGTGGTGTGCCTGGTGTTGTGTGTCGATTGACGAACAAAACCCTCCGTGGTTTTTGTGTCTTTTTCTCGCCCCCGTCCCCATCGCCGTTGCCGCCGCTGCCGCTGCCCCGTTGGTCCCCATCCAGATGCTTCCCCAAGGACAAGCTGTTCCCACCCGAGAACCCGCTGTTGTGTCTCAGCAGTGAGCTAGCCAGCTCGCGTTTCGTCATCAAGTGCTGCAAGTCCTACGAGCTCTGCAATCGCGACCTCAACCCCACGCTGGCGCCACCGACGGTCGCTCCAGGTAGGTCGCGGCCATTTTCTTACTCTCACTTCCATTGCGGCCCCAATTGTTCTCACCGAGCCCTCTTTGTGTGTATTCTCTCTGTGCATGTCTCTCTCCTCTTTGCTGGGGCGATCTCTTTTTCGCCTTGCACACACCAACCACCACCACTGCAACCACACAACCTTCTCACATCCGTTAACCACATCCGTAACCGCGCCGACTAAAGCTGCTATCATAAGGAACATCTCTTCGTGCCCGATAAACTGCTGGCCTGTCGCCACATCCAGCACGCGGGTGTCAAGGTGGCCATCGGCTGTTGCAGTGAAGCTGACTACTGCAATCGGGAGTTGTGGCCCACTTTACTGTCCACAGGTTGGTCATCTTCTGCCGGCCCCACCCCGGTGTGTATGTGTGGGGGTGGTTGATGATGATGATAATGATGACATCACAATTGTGTCTCGCTACTTCGGGTTGTTGTCACTGATGTTTCACGCGTCCATCTCTATTGTCCACTTCGTAACTATCAAGTTGTGTGGGCTAACCTCATTGTAACCTCATCAAATGCAAAAATGTGTGAGAGCACCACTTGGAGCAGCACTGTGGGTGGCAATGCCAATGTTTTAGATTTCCTGTTAACAGCTGACTTCCTGAATGAAGAGGAGTTGCATCACCTACACAATTGAATTGTTAATTGCTGATGATGGTTGAATTACTTTTTGTCCATCTCATTGCATTAAGATCTTGCTTGTGTCTGCCAGAGAGAGAGTTTCTTGCCACATTGGAAGTTCAGATAAATAACAAATTGATTGGTACCATTTTGGACAGATGTAAATCGGCGCCTTTTGCGGGTAAAACAGGTTAACACAAAATGTTATTCAAATTTTGTATGCACAGTGCTGCTCCTAGCGGTATCACATCAAACCATATAGTGTCAAAACAACTCCGTGGTGATGTACGTCCTGCGAACTCTGCCGACCGCAAAAATAAATGGCGGTCTGTGTGTGCAACGTCTATGCGTCATCTGATGACCCGGGAAAGTCATCCTGTACAAAAACGTCATATTTTATTTATTTATTATTATTTTTTTTACACTTGTAGCATTTTGTCATCGCTGTCGACTTACATGTAACTAATAATCAAACGTTTATGCGCTCATGTACTACTGTCCCGTTGTCCACCTTGTTGTCGTTTTTCATCAGTCGGGTTGT
>JAQGBY010007100.1:0-12187 GCA_034698785.1 Mycogona germanica | reverse complement strand
GGCCTATGGCGGGGGTCGAACGACCAGTTGTATCTGAGATATTTGTTAAGGAGGTCCAAAACTAGAAACTGACGTTAAAAGACAATCGTTAAAACGTAAAATAGCCAGTAAATTTAAACAATTAATATTTCATTTCATTGGTGGTTGCTGTAAACCCAGGCAAAGCCGGGCACCCTTCTTGTTAATCATAAAACATCAGAGCAGAATTCAGAGAAAAATAAAATTGATAACGAATGTAACTCAGATTTAGTATTTGACTTTTATTCCGGTTATCGTGCATTTCATTAGAACTTTGGGCATTCCTGATTTTTTTGTTTGCTTCAGCCACGGTAAACAACATGTAACACGCAAACTACGATTGTAAAATACACGTGTGCCTATTAAGGAGGGACGACGACCAATCAAGAGCCGCGCCTGCTGTGTCGTCAGCATCGTCTCTCGCTCAAATCGTTCCAGGTCTCGCGAACTCTAATTCGTTATCAGGGACCCTGTCGTTCGCTTCAACGCGCCCGTTCACTCTCCTTCGTTTCTCGTTTCTGCCTTCACATCTTCTATCAAAGAATCTGCTCCAATATTTGCATGTAGTCGTTCCGAAAAGATGCCGTTCACTTAATGTCAAAATGATGAAGTGCTATCAAATGACATGCTGAAAAATCCCACTCCCATCACGCCCGCCGGCAAAGATGATATTTTTTATCGCCCAATGATGGTTCGTAAGATTATCACAAGATCACGAATCCTCTACAGACCCGCCGTTCAGTCAATACCATTTCTATGTAGATAGAGATTTGTTACATGAAACAACTCGTTGCTGCGCAGTTGGTTTAGCGACTGACTGTGGTTCGGAGATCCCGGGTTCGATTCCCGGCGCGGGCTTTCGATTATTCAAGCCCCTCACATAGTGCCTAAGTACCAAGAAAGGTACAGAAACTCCTGTTGTGATATATAACCTACATAAAATTAATTTAGAAATGTACGATTACTTCTTGCGGGATCCGACCTCTTAATATTTTGTGTCGTTCGTCTGAAGTAAATATTACCACGGGAAATTCGATACAAGCTCCATCGAGATTTCCCTGATCCACTCTGTATTCATGAGCTAGTGCGAATATACGAGTTTTATAGATTATGAATTCGTGGAAAATGGAGAATACTAGTACTCTGTACATGTCGATGATGTGAAATAAGAGTGCACATATGAGAAAATCATTTCAACTGCCATAAGCTTGTCGCGCTTATTTCTTGATTACAAGGAACACTTTTTTATTTCCCATCTCTATAGTCGCTGAACTATTGGCTTTTCTGTACCCCTCTTGGTGCTTAGGCACTATGTGAGAGCATATTTTCTCCAATACCCCGGGAATGAAATTATCGAGAGCCCGCGCCGGGAATCGAACCCGGGACCCTCGGAATTAAATGCATTAGGGATTCCATATAACGACAGATCGATAGGCACCGATATTGTTAGGCATGCACATTGCATGCCTAACACATGCATGCACATTGTACATGCTTCTAAACATTTTTTTAAAACTAAATGTAACTACACTTATATTTATTATTATTAAATTTTGCAACGGGATGGTGGACTTGGGAGCTTGAAACTTGGAACTAAACAAACACTGTACGTTCTGTATATTATGTAAATACAGATGTGTGTGATGTGTACCGTATAATAAAATTATAATACTTCAAACAGCAAAAGAAATAGCCTGGCCTTCTTTATGCTTAACCAAATATCCGACTCGGCGTGCTTCGGCACCATTTTATTTAGCAAAAGAAAGGACACAATTTGAGCTGCTTTAGTCATTTCTTCTTAAGGCATGTAATATTATTCTTATAATAATAATAAGTAAATTTATTCTTAAAAGCCAAATTGAAATTTTATCCATTCTTTACATCTTTCAACCACCAGCTCAGTTTCTGTCTGAACACCAACGTTCGCTCATTCACTAAATATTATTTATAACATTTTCCAAAAAGTACGTCTGTGTTCTTAATCGATAGGCGCATCTCGTTCTCTCGCTCTCTCGTTCAAGTAAGCAAAAAATCACAGAAAATATAATGAACTGCTACCAGACCACTTCGGGTATTTTAAATGTTAACTTACGATTTTGAAACAATTCTACATAAACATCATCTGCTTATTTATCTATTAATGAAGATACATCAGTACAGCAAGTTTGCATGAAAAGAATCTCAATGTCTAACAGCATCAGTATCTCTAAATGTAGGTCTTGTGTCTGCTACGCTAACTTACTTGCGCAAACAAACGTCTCCCATAAAATAACGTTGACTGATGTAATCAAAATAAGACATAAATAATTCGATACTCGTGCGCAGTCGGAAAATTCTCCTTTTGTATGGATAAACATTGTGATGTGACATGTACTGTACCTAAAGGAGGGCTTCTTGCTACCACTTCTCGATGGCTTTGTCGTTAAAAGTGCAGATAACATTAAACATAAAGTGCAGTAACACGAAACAAATTCACTAGATGATAATTATTAAGATGTCGGCCAACGAAAATCTATGGACCCTAAAGTAAGTCTGTAACAGACACAACCGTATGGGGTTGCATCAAACCCGTGATTAGAATCCCAGGAGATATTTATGTCTAGCAAACTCGAAGAGGAATTCGTCCACACACCTATTTGCAACCGGCGGAGAACAAAGAGCACACTAAACTACCGTCTCTATTAGCCCATCTGGTGCCAGAGAAAATAACGCCGCGTCATCTTCACCGCACAACCAATCATCAAGCTGCCCATGGGGCATATCAGGCGAACGTGACTTAATTTTTCCAACCGAACAGATGTTCAAACCCAGAGCCTCACGACACATAATAATACATCTAAGCAGGATGGATACATTGTAAATATGTTCCTAAAGTCGAAGGTGAATTACTGAGAAATGAGACGTGTATGAAAATGTATCATCTGATTCGCAGAGTATTGGTAATTCGGTGGTCACAGGAATGAGTGCGGTTGATTAGGTGATCGATGAGGCGAATCGAGGCCAATGAATAAGATCTGATCTAATTTCAAATAAGGGAGTGGAAAAAGACGATAGGTAAATTTAAATAGCACTTAATAAAAAATGGTCCTCCACACATCATTCCCTTCTCGTTCATGGACGACTATGTGAGGGAGGTCACATGTTGGCCAGCAGCATCTGCATGGAGGGACGGCTGCCTCATTGACTCCGAGCTGAACATGACCATCAGCATGTTGAAAGTGAATTAGTAAAACTGTCTCTGAGTATCTCTGAGCAGCGCCTAGAAAAATCAAAATTTAAAACTAACTATTTCGATAGGCGTGATAATACAATTTCATTGCTATTTTACCAATTACCAATTACCAGTTACTACTTTGATGTTATCACCAATGGTTCCATATTGTTTCTAAATAAGACAATCGCGCAATTACTGTATAAGTGAAAGGAAATTAATCAATTGAGAATAAAAATTCTAAACAGCAAAAGAAAAGGATTAATATGACGACACTAAACTGAACACACCTGCATAATTTCATTTGTTAGACCGGCCATATATGTGACACCAGCATTTTATATTTGGCATGAACGAACACAACAAACCTCACGAATCGCGCCTGCTGTTGTAACAGCAAATCACATAACTGCTGAACCCGAGAGGGCAATTTGTAAAGCAACTGAGGGTTGTCGATCTCATTTATGTGCCATTTAGAATGGAGGATCTTGGTCGCATGGGTGAGGATCTTTTCGGGGTCGCGGGAGAGTGGATCGTGCTTCCATTCCATGAGACCAACGCTCATACGATCTTTTGCGATTACATATAAGGATCCGTTTCTTTCGAGCGAGAGGAATCTCGCAACAACCCAGCGCCGAATGACGCTGAACGGACGCTTTTTTGACTTGGCGCTGAGCGCGCTACTCGGCTCTGGGAGCGCTACTGTAGCGCTTTCTCGTCGTGCCATTGCCGCACATGTTAATGCATGCTCATGTGATTGCGCTTAATTTCGTTCAGTGATAATGGATCCCATGCCGGGCAATGCGAGGCTTCCTTCAGAATAGGAAATTTTCTATTCGTGGTGGGAGCGGAAAAAAACACATAGGTGCCGCTCCTCGAGTGTGCGATGTTTCGGTTTATACCGGAATGCGACGGTTTTATCGCTCCCATGCGACAAAGATCCGTGCTCATGAGACCAAGATCCTCCGGTCTAAATGGCGCATTACTCGCCCATCGCTCGTTGATCTAGCAGAACGCTTTGCTGCCAATAAGATGGCAAATTGTAAAGCGGCGGAGTAGTGTGTGATTGCCAAACACGGGTAACAACTTATTTACAATCTACTGTCTACTGCCTACATCGAAGATTGAGTCGCGTTGTCGTTTGTTTTACAGGTTTCTAGTTTATTGGATCTCATAAGATTTTTGACATAGAACTTTCGTCTGAGTCGTCGTTGTATTTTCAAACGACAACCCGTTAACACTTGGTCATGCTGTCGGTGTAATGGTCACAGCTCCCTTTCCCAATCAATTCTACAACATCAAAAGAGAACCTACTGTGCTCTTGCTATCACTGACAGTTCAATGGAAATAAGTATCGTCCCTGCGCTTCCGGAGTCCATCAATTATGAAACATCAAAAGAGAACCCCTCTGCAAGCTTGTCCTTTGCAGACGTTTCTATTCTTCAAGCAATCGCCCGGAGAGTCTCTTTTGCCGTACAACAACGATCTATTTTGTAGAACGCGAGAAGAGCATTCGCAATTCATGGTCGTTAACGTAGAAGATTTCTCAAATGAACAATAGTGCTTTCATCGTGGAACCCCTATTACACTTTGAGCATACTTCATAATTGACAGATTTCAGTTGTACTTGAAATAGGAGGCTAATGTGACATCAGCATCGCGTGCGATTTGCTACAATACAGATCGAGTGGACGATTGGTATTAAAAATTCAACGCACCCCTTAGGTATTTACTAGAAGTGGTATAATACCGTTTCCCTATTCAACTTCTGCTGACCTCTGTCAGCGCTAAATAAAGGTTTTGGCAAACTTAACATTTTCTTTCGACAGTTGGGCATGCAAAGATTGCATTTTTGTACTACTAGCGAATTAAAGAAGAAAAATCGGATACACTACTCTGCCTTCAACCCCGTCAATTGACGCATTTTCATCCTTTGCATTGTTTCATTGGCTTTTAACCACTTGAATCTGTAAGTTTGTCAAGTTTCGAAACTTTAGCTAAGCTACCGAGAGTCTGAAGATTATCTTTTACTGGCAGAACAATTTAAAATATAATAGTTTTTAACGTTAGTTGTACCACGTAATTTTAGATGGTGCAACAGAAACCCATCCCACTCGTGATCATTTGAAAATATTCTGACGCAGATACCAGATGCTCAAGCTATAGAAAAATATTTTCATATGTTCTGTACGTGAAAACTAACAGCCAGCAGCACTCTGCCATCTGCCAGAGCACACACATTCACTGTACATGGCTGCATGCGTCAACGCAACATGCGATCTTGGCCTACATTCTGTTATGATCTGTCCTATGTCGTCGTTATATTCCCTGCAAAGAAACGAATCGGATTATGAGAAGTTAGGATTGGTTGCTGCTGATATTCTCATTCAAAATGTGTGACATTGAATCTTGATGGTGTCAAATCTTATTCAGCGTTCAATGGTTGAAAATATAAAATATTCCGTGTATAATTTTATTTATATGTAATACGACTGGAAAAGCGAACAGGGGTAGATATTATTTTTGTGGCGCTACTTGAACTTCTCAATTATCACGAAATGGCGCTGTTGTCGTCGCACTTTTGAATAAAGTTTGGGTTGCGGTTTCTAAATGTTTTTCTTTTGTTGTTTTCATTTTTGCGCGTTTAATTTGTTTTTGTCAATGACCATTTTGGATGATTGGACTACCGAAATTAATAATTTTTGCGGCATTGCTTCATTATCTTTGTTCAAGACTATCGCTAATATTCTGCACCAGCGGTTGAGATTGGTTTAGAAAATGTCTTGAACACTTTGCCCAAGCTCCCAAAATAGTCAATTTTGAGTGAAACGAAATCGCAAATAGACAATGTTGTCTGTTGACTGTGTTTGATCAAGAGGTCGACTGTATTTTAAAAGCAACACAACTTCATCCCCACAAAATATCCAGGGTTGGAGAAGCAACTAAAATGTGTTAATAAGTCATATTATTATTGTTATATTATATTCTGTATTTACTTCCGATTTTTCTTTTGCTTCCGATCTTAGATTTTTCCACGGCTCTGTTCCGCCTACACAAGTCTGTTGTATTTTTTTTGTAATGCCTTTTTTTATTTGACGGAAGCTTTCAAAGAAAAGAAAAATGGGAAATTACTTTCAAGTTAACTGGTACAGTAACTAGAACGGCTACTAAATAAGAAGTCTTCTACGTCTTGATTGGAATAAATTATTGAGGATTTCGACGTGCACATTGGTTAATTGCCCACAATCAATTTAGAAGGAAATCACATATAGGGGAATTACATAGTCACAAAGATGGCGATAACGTTCGCAAACAAGTGCATAAACATTTCGTCCCGAGTCTAACGATTGTCATTAGACGAAAGTTTATGAGGGTGCTTCGTGAACCGCAGATTCATTTTTATTTAGTTTGGACTAAATTTTCTTGCATCGATTTTCGTCTCGCTCCTCATTTTCATTATTTAAGCGTAGAGGTGTGTGGGAGGGAATGGGTGCTTGCTCTAGCCGCCATTGTCATTGACACCGGATTTAATTGAAGCCCATGTTCGGTCCTCGAATTGACAGACAGTCGCTGGCATTTCGATTGCCGGTTGTTCCAAGAAAATCCATTACTAATTTCGCCGATATAAGCTTTTATCCGAGGCTGACGTCTATGCGCCCCATTAAATGAATCCAATTGTCAACAAGTGAAAGTAATTTGAGCATTTCGTAGAGATGAATGCCGCCGTGCTGGGTTGCAATGACGCACACTACGTGGCTCCGAAGAAGCATTTGCTTTCCAGATATAGCAAGTATGGTGGATGGTGCTAAGCCTTTGTGCAAACACTATTCCAGGGACGGTTCGCAAACGTTTCTATAAACATGTCACGTAAGAGAGTTTGAAAAAGAATGTAGTTCCAGCGTTAACGGATGATTGGGTTGGTGCACACAAAAATGTTTTCTCATTTACTAAGCACTCGAAGTCTAACTGAGCGTAGCGCTGAACGCTACATTTTTATTTAATCACTGTAGTGAATAGCACTACAGGAGTTTCTGTACCCGTCTTAGTGCTTCGGTTTATTAGTCTATCGCCCCTCACTACGGACCTCCAACAGAGTTTCGAACATGTCGTTCGCAGTGACAGCGGATGTAATCTTGCAATTACAATATTTACCAGCAAGCAGCCCCTGGGCTGTGGCGAAGGTCATAAGACCACCTTATTTTAACAGCCTCTGCCACGATGAAGAGTAATGAGGACAGTTAGCACCCGGTATAGTTATGTTTCGAAAATGGTGTCATTACATGAGGTGAGAAAAATAAAATCGCGATAAATTATAGTCAAGAAACGTCTCGGGGACAGCTGACGTCGCCAGATTTGACGTTGACGTCAACTGTCATCTTTCGCAACCTCGTCATTATTGGTCTACTCGGCGCTATGAATAGAGACGAGAGTGTCAGCCATTGGGAACCTTAGCCAACATCAGGTAGAAACGCGAGTCGCTCATTGGACAGATGGCGCCACATGGTTCTTCGGTATTGGCCCGCGCCTGGATTACACACGTAGTAACCATTACACGATTAGCGAGTGTGTTCCAATTTTAGCACTTGAGATATTTGCTGCTCGCGCATTGCGGCAAGCATACTCACTCGGTTGCATACAAAATGTGATAAATGTGAAGTGGGCCTGGGTATGTTAGGCCTGCGTACGTACGATACAATACCCGGCACACTCTTTTTAGCGCAGCCAAACGGCAAGCGGAAGCCAAGACAACTTTTATATGGAGTTTGTATATTAAAGGAAATATATTTGGTAGAAGTTTAATGGAGCACTTGGGAAACTTCAGATAAGCGAAATGGTCGACGTAGCCTACGGCTGACACTAAATGTGCTCTGTATAAACATACAGAGGCGAGCAGAGCAGCTTCGATTGTACCGATACCGGTACTCTCGGTGGCCACTGCAATACAAGCACGCGTCACATAGAGTGGAACGGGCAATTACAATATATGTTAATGCAGAACATTAGGTTAAAAATAAAGAATCGATTTGTTTTATACACAAATCAATATTCCAATCTCAATTTAATGAATTTCAATTTCAATATGTTCCTGCAAGCAGAGAAGCAAAGATGGATTATCCTGTTTTACTGGGCTCTAGATTTGAGACTCTGTCAGGACATTCTACTTCTACACATTCTGGGGAAGTAAGAGTCAGATTTACATGGTGGTTTAATAACCATTATTCTAGTGACCCCTTCTTCTGAACCTGATAGGAGCTGGACACACAATTCTTCCAACATCGATATTGCAATATCCCTTCAGAATGCGAACCAACAACCAAACACCGATCTCTTTTCTTCGATCTTCCAACAATTCCCATCCCCAATATTGACAGCATTTGTGTGACACTGTTCGACCAGATCTACAGCTAACAAATCTGGCAGCTCTACGCTGGCTCTACCTATAAGCCCAACATGGTGAGGATCCCAAATTGAACTGCAATAATCAAGCAAGGGTCTGACCTAGAAAAAGTAGTTGGGCATCCCTTCAACACGTTCTGAATGAATCTAAGCCTAGCAATGCCAGTTGTTGTCAGTCGTTGATAATTGCGGGGTCTTATGCAGACCCTCTTTACTGTTGAATAGCCTTGAGCGGCGCCCCAGAAAAAGAGTAGTCATTTAGCAAAGGATCCCTAGGATAACTTTTTCCGGATTGTAAAGAACGTACGCCAAAAGAAAGGATAACTTTTCTAGTTTTTAAGGAGGATATTATAAGTAATATTTTGGCTATTCGTTGCTCTAGCTCCTGTATATCTTTGGCATAGCTTCCTTCCTTTGTGACTAATTACCATCTGAATGTGTCTGTGATGTGAATAGAGCGCGCATACAAGGTTATTGTTTGCGTTAAACTACAGTCCCTCGTGTGCCTCGCCCAGAATCACCGGGTTTATCCAAATATTCGGTGAAACGATCCTGCTATCATTAATAATCGTGGTGTGCAATCATCCGAAAACGGATTAGAATCTCACCATCATCAGGTCGATTGTATTATTCCTACATTGGGAAGATGAAAAAATGAAGAATCGCTTCACATTTCTTTTGATGTTAGAATTGCGGATTACTGTACTATGCCCTATCTAATTCTGATAAATAATTGATTAAAATTACAAAGAGAATTGCAGAAGATTAAATATTTTCGTGCTCTGGATCCTCTGGTGCCGCTATGCCTTTTGGTGCTTGTGCCAATCGATGACAAATATAAGTAGCGAAATATCTGATCTATCGATTATATGACGAATATTGATTAAAGAACTCGAATAAATCCATAATAAAATGATGATCTTCAATTTATTGATTCCCAATTCACGGACGGAACGCCATAGGAAATTCAGAAGATGTCGAATCAAAATGAGGGTAATTTAGCATATAAAACGATTAATCTTTTAAGTAGCTGGGCAGCCGTGCGAGGATAAAGGTTTCGCCTATACATTAGCAACCACTGATAACATGGTGATATTTAATAGCTACGGTTTTTGAGTCAACAGAAAGTATGCAGTGATTAATTGCATGAAATTTGTTTCAGGTTTATAATGAACATGCGTATTTCTTAAATATTTTTAAATAATACGAATTTCCAATGACCATGATTTTGTATTAGCCATTCATCCTAGAAATTGTCAGTGAAATCTTAGTCACCCTCACAGGACGACAATTGCCTGCATCTTACAACAATAATTAGGCTATAAAAAGCGGTCAATGGATATGACGAGTCGTCTAACAACATTGTGTGAGACCCCAATAACTGCCGAGGTAATGGCGCGAGCGGAACAGCATTAATTTGCAATTACTCGTGAAGCAGCTTTATAGATATAGCACTATAGATATTGAGTGAACTTATGGGCGATATCAGTTCGATCGCTCGCCCTGCATGCCACGCTTCCATAAATTGTGGTATAGACGTCGAAGCGTGTGTGCAAGTCTTCACCTGCCGGTGCCATGGAGAGTCAGCCTATAATTTAACCCGATGTTTTATTTAGCAGGACGACGAGAAGCTAGCTAGCTGCATTTCATTTATCATATCAGCACAAAGGTAGGACCGTCCAAACCACATGCAACTTTGATGTTGGAGGACCGCAAATGAAAATATTTGCGTGTACATACTGATGTGGCAATTCCTTTCACGGAAATGCGCTCAACTGAAGAAAGGAAAGTTTCCAATATATTGACCCCCCCTCGTGGACACCAGCTCCTTCAAACATATACCATACATGTATTGCTGAACTTATCTTAAAACAGGAAATGTTCAACGGTTCGCCTGTCTCGATACAAAATGCGGTTCAACGTCACACGTCAAGACATCACAAGACATTAGGCATTTTGTAAATTTATGTGAGCAAAAAATATTTTGTCATTGTCGATCTCTATAGAAAAATCATTTACCTTTATTAAATCAAGTGTTTCGACTAATTAGCAGCACTGTGTCTATTTGCTGATTATTCCTGAGCACATCGTCGTCACATACACCGGGTTCCAATAAATAAATGAGAGCTCGCGCAGATAATCATCCCCTAGGCCGTTTTATTTTAACCCAATTGACTACGAATACGAAAACGCGCGCAACGCACATAACTAATACTATACAATTAGTGATATTGAACCAATGTGCTAATACCATTCATTGTTCTAGCCTTTGTGGCAAATAGCCAACGAGTGCAACAAGCCAACTGTATAAAAACAAACAAGTCCTGACAAAAAGCATGTTACTGTATTGATCGAGATACCGTTCGAAATTGGTTCTTGTCTGGCAGACGAGTAGCTATGTTGTAACTTGTACCAATTCAAACTTTCAACACCGAAATGCTCATTCCAATTTTAACGTAATTTCCAATTGCTTTGTTATAACAATAAAAATAAACATTTATGAAAAATTTAGGGTATAACTTTATATTTTATAATAGTAAATGTAATGGCGAAACCGATGGTCCAGTACAAAAATATAATAGAGGTGCAACGCTGGATACGCTGACAAAAAACGGATATTAATTATATATTAGAAAAATATTTACAAATGTAGCTTAGAATATTACAGTAAAATAATGAAGTGCTTTGGATTTTTCATAAAAACAGTTGCATCTCTATTATATTTTATGCTCGGATTAACAACGCGGTGGTTTTATTAAATCCTTTTATAAGATAATCCTAGACTGAAATAACAGCAAAATGTCATTCGAGTTTACAATCATCCCACCACTACGCAGTTCGAACACATGCCTAGATAACTTAGAATCACATAAATATGTCGTTTTTATTTTGTCCACCTGACAGTTTATAAAGCAAGTGATAAACAACTTCTCTCCCAAGCGCATTCAAAACATAAATAATGAGTACAAGAAAATACACTTTACCAAAATTCCAGAGGGATCCGAAATCGAAGTGGGATTTTCTCGACCGATGGTAGAATGCAAGAGTAACCGCAGATAGTATGGATGAATGGATGTCAATAGTGGAACATTTCTGTCGGCAGAAGAACTATCGTATCGTATTGGTTCGGTTTCGGTACCAATATGACTCGGAGACAAAATAAGATAAGCACGCGGGGGAAAAATACGCACTGAATTGCCGGATGAAAGGGAATAGCAGCACGAATAAATTACTCTTTACTCGTAATTCGGGAACACACTAATAACCCGATTTGAATATCGCGTTCTTTTTCGGTCGTCCTTAGTGAACTGGCGAACGAGTATGATATCTCAGGACGACGGAGAAAACTTCTGCGGCTAGATTGGTTGCCCGGGCGTAAATTGAATCCTAGATCCGACGTCGTGGCACGCGTGTTGTCATTGGCGACGACGGAAGCGCGCCAGGAGGAAAAAGAACTGGAGCGGGACACGATCGCTCTTTTCAGACCGGCTGCTCGCAAACAACTGCCAGGGAAACTGGGACCGCGATCAAGTTTGTGCTCGAGAGTTTCAGCGCACACAC
>JAQGBY010007099.1:0-12187 GCA_034698785.1 Mycogona germanica | reverse complement strand
TCTATTTTGTCATTGTTCAATCGTTTTTATCTCCAAGGCAAGCGTGTGCAACCAGAGAAGAATTCGTCTTAGTTTTACATGTTTGTCAAGCGTGTCCCATTTTTTTCAAAACGTGTTGCTTAATAATTCCATCCGATGTACTATTATAATTATTTCCTTTAATATTATTTAATTAGAAAATAAACAGTTTTAAGAATAATCTGAATTTGCGATTTCGGTTATGCTATTATGTGGACTGCAGTATTTAATATTTGTGCCTGTCAAGTGCGAGGCTGTAACACAATTATAGTAAAAACTTCAAATTTTTATCTTTTGAAATGTTAATGCTATTATATTTTGAAATATAAATTGTCCGAATTCATGAGGTTCAACACGTAGGGTTAGGTATAACTAGATCCAAAATTTTCTTCAAGTTTGAGTCATTATGTAGTGTCCAATATCTGAAATTGTAGTCATTATTTTATTTATGAGAGGATGTTTTTCTTGTTGCTTAGAATCTTTTTTATGGTCAAGGCATGGAATTATATCCCTTGATGTGAACAACGGACACAGGGTTACACGGTTTACTGTTGGACTGTTCCAAGTATGGAATTGTGACACGATATTTTTTCATATCTAATTTATAAATATATTTTTAAGTTTAATTGTATTAGCTGCATCATGCATCTACTTGCTCGTCCATGTACTGTATATTTCGCCAGATTCAATATGCGGGTAAAAAGGTATATAACTAGTATTTATCTAAAATATTGGAATATGAAATTTTACATGGTTCCATTTCATTTGTTGGTGATAAACTTACATTTAATTGGTAGCGATTTCAAAGGCGATGATCAAACTGACAAATAACACTTGGAAAATTAAAGAGAAATTGTTAAACCCATCAATTCTTGAAAAAATAATGATCTACATTTTTCAGATCATACCAATGGCAGCTGTCCATCATGGCTTAATTTTCTTTCCCCATTACAATTTCCACGACCCACCATTCTTCGTTCGTCTATGTGATCATTTGAAAGAGTCGTGTCTACCCGTCCATTACTGAACCTGTGGCTCGGTTGTTTGATAAATTTGAAAATGCCAAGCAAGTAATGAAAATAATCGTCTGGAAAGGCAATGGAATTATTGCTCGGGGTCAACTTATCCTCGAGAGTCCAACCTAGCGCATTATATTAATTTCTCTTGTACTGTATATATGGTGTACTGAAGCTAAGTTAATCCTAGTTTATCATTTTTTTTAAAGTTTCATATTGTATACGTAAATCACGTTACAACGATCTGGTAAATCTTCATAATGCAGCGACGAAATCCAAAGAAACAATTTTCATTACCCAAACATAATTAGGTCACAAGTAGCTTGATGTAACGAGGTTTACCGATTTTTCATTGTAAATGTAATGGTTTTTTTTCTCGGGAACTAATTTTTTTCGGTACTTTAATTGACAAATGTGTTTTGCTGTTCGATAAATAAAAAAGGAAAGATCTTTATAATTGTTGCTTTTTCAAAGTCCATAACCAGTCTGAATTAAAACCTAATCGCAGTAGAATGTGATACTACTAGTTTTGTCGTTAGATTTCACAAATTAGTAAAAACAGAATGCCAGCAACCTGAATTGTTAAACTGGACTCCTTTCCACATCCGGTTATGTAATTCCATAGTTCAGACACTTTCTACTAACACCTGTACGTTTCTCTAACGAAGGTAACCGACTAGATGCGTAGTTTTTGTGCTTGTGTTGACAAAATGAATAAAAAGACTGGATTCCTAATGCGTAATTAGTAATGTCGTTAATTTATCCACAACACGACCAAGACCAATTGGATAGTTATTTAAAAGTTATTCGAAAATAGCCAAATGCGTACATCTAATAAAAACATTGAGAATAATTTACTTTGTGTTTATTTTTATTTACCATTTATAATGGTGGTACAAAAGCATTTGTATCCATTTTAGGACCAGCTCTCAGTGGTCTTTGCTCCACCCCACTCGTTGGTGACTGCTGGCGTAGCGGCGCTCCAGTCCTCAGTTGCCTGCTCGGCCCACTCGGTCTGAGCCGGAAAGGTGGACGTAAATCCGGTGGTGGTTGTTGGAGCCGCAGTGGCCACCGGCGGGACGACAGCCTCGGTACCGCCCCACTTAAAATAAAAACGAATGGCGATATTTTAATACATTCGGTAATAAGTGCATGCAATAATGAATAAAGAACGTCGCTCATATGAAATTTGATATGCACCGGAAAATTGCCTACAATTTTCATTAAGCTCTCACTTAAAGGGTGTATCCTTTAATTATAATTTACTTGAGCAACACAATCTTGTTTCTAAAACTATTGTTTACCCTACATAATTAAATTTGTCAAATTGTGATCAAAATATATTATTTCGCAGCAAACTCACGTCTGGTTCAGGAGCTGGTACGTTATCCCACTGATCATTAGCAGCGCCGGCGGTGGTACCGAAATCTGGAGCCTCCTTGATGGCCTTCTCCTGAGTGGCTTGCTCCTCCTTCTCAGCCTGAATAAAATAATAAAAACAACTTATATATCCTACAAATTATCATTATCTTTTCAACAGAGACCGTTGTTATGTTCTTGTAACAAGAGATCATTATGCGAGAGGGAAAACCAATTGTTTCTCATATTATTGGTATATATTATAAAATGCTTATTTTTGTGGACCACAATCTTCAAAATATATGCTCACTATATTGAGTTTGATCAGTTTTCAAACTCGAAAACATTAAAAAATAACCAAATCATTTGAAACACTGGAAAAACGGCTATTACCTCTTCGGGATCGCGGTAGAAGAACAAATCCACCATCACATCCCACTTGACGTCACGGCTGATGGTACCGCGCAGACGAAGAACCTCGCGGCACAGGAGCCACCACATCAAACCGATTGACTGAGGACCCTGTAGATAGACAACAAATAAGACGAAATATGTAAACAAGTTCAAAGACAGATGTGTCGCACAAAGTTATTGGTGGTGGGGACAGGGTAGTATTGAATTTGACAAGCCACTCTTGTAATTATAAATTGAAAAGTGTAACCTAACGGAAACTACGGGACGAGAAATCTCGTTACCTTGTTGTTGCACGGGATCGCAATGTCCACGAACCGGAGGGGAGAGTCGGTGTTGGCAAAAGCGATGACGGGGATGTTGACGTAGGAAGCCTCAGTCACGGACTGGTGGTCCACTCGGGGATCGGTCACCACGAGCAGGCGCGGCTCGCGGAAAGCGGCCTGCAATACGAAAACGGGTACAAGATTAGGACATTTGAAAGCAATTTATTAATGTCTCCAAGGGTATCTTAAAATTATCAAAAGTAGAACTTGTCAATAAAATATTTAGAATTTTGAAAGCAAGTTTCAACATAATTTTGCCCAGTTCCCCAATTATAGGTCAGACGATGATCTTAAATTGATTCAGTCCACATCCAGAAGCTCATATATTGCATTTTCAGATTACACGGATCCTCGCACAAATTCAGATCGCACTATGTAGAGCTTTTGGAGATTGAACTTTAGGATCAAGAGGATCATTTGTTGCAAACAAGGTTCTAACGAATTATTTGTTCACCTGAATTTGATTGGTGAACGTTCCGGGGGTGAAACGCTCAGCGATGGGGGTGGCGCCGGTGTAGGCAGAGAACTTCAGGATTGCGCGCTGACCGTAGGGACGTGCCGAAATGACACACACATCGGCTGGGTGCTCGATGGCCACAATGGCCCGGGCGGCCAGTAGCAGCTTCTCCCAAGTCTTTCGCAGATTGATGATCGCAGTTCCTGAGAGCAAATGAACGACAATTACACTAGGTGTTGGGAGGCGTTCCCGAACGCAAAGTACTTTCAAGTTACGATTCCAATATTTAGATGATAAAATTGCGATATCGACTTCGCAAATCCACTTTATTTTCAAAAATCGAACACATTTCGAGTTCAACCTTTTACAACCTTTGACTTTATAGTCCTGTCCCAACATGAAAAACATTTGAAACCCTGAACAATTTTAAGCGGAGTCAGATATTCGTAAACATACTCACCCTCCTGCTTGCGCTTGTACACGTACTGCTCCATCTGGAAGTCGATATTATTCGACCCCAGATGGGTGGAGCAAGCCAAAAATTTGGTCACATCGTCCTCCTTAAGAGCTAAAACGTCGAGGCCTCCTGACATTGTGGCGTCGTTTTATGAGCAACGATAAACAACCTGGGAAACAAAAACGCCAAGAATATTGTAATGGTGGATTAATGGCAGACTACCGGTCCACGTGTCCAATGGATGACCGCATTTTTGGGACCGGTTTAGGCCTAACCACAAATGAAATTGGCGTAACTCAATGGTCACAAATTTATCTGCGAAATTTATTAGGCGAAACAGAAACGCCTTCGGAATACAACATAATATTAAAATTCACAGAAATACAATCTTTTTGCTTGAAATAAAAATCATTTAATCGCCACTTACACTGAACACACGTCAAACAGAGTCCAAGACAAAAAGAATGAAGAATTTATAGATGATGGGCGATAGCAATGAAATTGTTAAAGTTCGATATCGTAAAAATCGATAGTAGTGGGTTCAGGTGGTATTGCAATAGCCCTTAAATCTATCGATCGTCTTGTTTCTGTTCAAGGGGTTTATACTAAATATACTAAACACAAAGTTTAAAGAACCACTGCGAACAATGTTTTAAATGTCTTGATTTCCACATAAAATGTTGAATTTTCAAAAGGTCCAAATCTATCGATAGATTTTCATCGAATATGTATGACCATCGCGCATCCAAGGCTTCAGCGCAACGCTACAAGGCGTCTAGAGAAAGCGCGACGTCGTCAGACGCGCATGCGCAGCGTTTCCAGGCAAGATAAATCAATAAGCTTTATCACTTAAAAGTGTAATTTGCTGCTGCAATGTGTAATACAATTTGAGAAATTCAGCAACGACCTATATTATTTTTATATTATTATGTTATAAAAGCACAATTAAACTTATATTAGGTAAATTGTATTTTTATCTCATTTACAGATTGCACTTGCCTAGTGGCTCGGCGCCATTTCGCACACAAATTCCGGCTTCCTTTCTATGGCTAGCCAAAAACCAAAAAAACGCTTTACGCAAGAACCATATCGATATAGAGTAAGTTATCGAAATATCCAAACTATCGCTCAGCACTCTAGTTTAGTACCACATTCAGCCGCCTGTTGCGCATGAAATAACCCAAATATAAATAACCCAATTAACCGCTTGGTGCGCCACCGATCATGCGCTCATCTTGCAGAGCTACAGTCACCCTTCATTTTTGCGTAGCCCTCACTCCGTTGACTCTGCTGAGTAAGTTGCCAGCCGGGTGAAGTTCTGTGTGTGAACAGCGCCGTGCAGTTGTGTATTTAATTATCAAAAACTTCAAAACATCGAGCCCCGTGTGACTTTAATACGAAACAACAACTGGTTCGTCGAAGTAAGGTAATCGAAACAACAGTTTCTTCAATTTTATTTGCTGAAATCATGCGTCAATGTCCAGTGCTCGCAATGTCTTTCTATGGCCGCGGAGCCAACTGACTGCATCGACGGCGGTCTCTGGGTTCGTGAGGGCAAACTTGAATGTTGGCCAAAACAAGGCACTTTACTGTTCATTAAACTCTGCAGCATTTAACAAATTGGGTGCACCGATGGCCACAAAATGGCGAACATCAGCTGTTTTGGTTGGCACTGTTGATAATTGGTGCTGTTGGTAATGAGGCTATATGCATAGGGCCAGCTATGACACTAGAGACGAATTCGGACACTGCGGATGCCGGACTGACCGCTCGAAGAAATTGGCGTGGCGGCCATTTGACAACCGAAGCCGGCCCTCGCGGTGGCTGTCACTGAGAAAAATCAGTTGACAGGATTACGTTTGGGGTTTAGACCTTTACGCAAACCTGAAGAATGTGGAGTCACGAAAGTTTATTTGGTAATGTTGCGGACGAACGACGCATTATCAGTTTTCTATTTTGTTATCGGGTTGCCTGGTTTTTTGGGGAACAGATGTGTGAGGTCATGTACCCCCGGTTGCAATGTTTTGAGACCTTTCTAATTTTTATTTATTTCGCTTGACGCTCTACGTTTCTAAAAATTCCCAACATATTTGTTTCACACGTCGTTTCAAAGAGCATCGACTGTAAACTAACTACAATATCAAAGATAGTTTTGTATTTAAGGTTCTATGGTTTCCTACAGTACTGGTCTTCCGTAATGCTCTTCCATGAACCAGATTCAATTTTTTTTAGATTGATTTTAACCACCATATTGCCTTGCACGATTAGACTTAACCGCACCATACGTGGGGGCGGATACAAGAGTGGCGTAACTCTACTCTCCTTGGCCCATTTGGTTTGAAATAAATTGTTTAACGCACCCTATGCCCTCTCTTAACCGTTGTAAACACATTTTTTTTAGAACCATGTAAGTTTTGCAATCACTAATGATTAAAAAAAAAATTCCACAAAATATTAAACTGAACTTCAACCCACTTGCATCATCGCCAACACTTAAGTAACCGTCACATCAGACTTTTTCCACAAGAAATTGAAACTTGGGATTTCAGAGTCATCTTTTAAAGTATGTTAAGAGTTTAAAAAAAATGGTAAACCGGATTCCTGACATGCGCTGTCAGTTTTTCACTTATCCAAATTTATAAATGACCCGGATTTTGTTTTGAGGATTTAATCCCTCGTTGTCATAGTTCCTCTACTCTGTACATCGAAATGCAAAATTAGCTCATCCTGTAACTGTGGTTGTGGTGGTAACTCATACTGTAACTGCGCCAACACAAAAATTAATAAGGAATTGAGTTGGACTCCCTCAATGTACAATGTATTTATGAAATTAACAAAAAAAAACGTTGTTTACTAAAATTAAAAAAAAAAGAATCTGTTATTGTACTAATTTTCCTAATCCCATCTGAGCGCGATTGTTACTGGTGCTCTCTGAAATAATCAAATCTTAAATAATCAAATTGTTTTAGCGCTCCCAGTGCTCCTACCGGCAAATGGCGACGACTCTAACGGGCGACAATTGCAACCTGCTGTGTACAGATAAATGAGCGCCACCTGCACTGAGTCATAAAAAAAGAGCACTCCTATTAAAAATATCACAACTTCGTGAAAAATGCTTCGATTTAAATGAAATTTTGCAGTGTTCTACTTTAATTAGTAGAGATTCAAATTTGCCACGAACAGGTGGCGCTGCATATCGGCTTACTTTTATTTCCCGCAAATGGCGCGCCACATTGCTGACTGATGCCAACAAGAAGGCCAGAATTTAACGACCCAAACAGCTTCTAAGGAAATATCCTGCACATCTTGTTGACTTTATCTGGTTCACAGATGAAAAGGTGTTCACTGTATCAGCGCCATAAACAGCCAAAACGATCGTCTTTATGTAAAGAAAGGAACACTTAGAGAGATGTTACTGCTGTAAGTCTCCTTCTCAAATGCCCAACATTTAGCAAATCGGTGAATGGTGTCTGAAGCACTCGGTCGAACAGGAATTTCGTTGAATCCGGAGTTAAGATGGATGGAAAATATTACAGGGATGAACTTTTGACCAAAAAACTTCTTCCGGACATGCGATAAAACTAGTTTTTTTTTTCATTTTTCAACAATCCTCACAAAACCCGCTCACTGAAACAGTTTCAGAAAAACCACCGATCGAACCCAACCCAGTACCAATAAAAGAATGGCGCGTTCGACTCCGGGCTTGTGTCGAGACCACCGGAGAACATTTTGTTCACATTTTATAATTCATTTTTGTTTCAACACTATTGTTCTATGTGAGTGCCAAATTTAATTTAAATCGAAGCATTTTTCACGAAGTTGTGTTATATGTTTTTAGGGGTGCTCGTTTTTATGACTCACAATTTAGTATTAAAGCGAAGCGCTAAAGACATTCTGCAAACTTGCAGACATACACATTATTGTGATATATCGGTCTGTTTATCTTTTCATTTTTTAAAATTTAATTTTTGTGGCGGACGAATTTCCCCGTCACGAATGAGATACAGTTAATTCCCCTCCAGTATAAACAGTAACTACGCCGCCGATGCATGCTGCTTTTTTTGACTTATTCGAAGCTGTCATAATTATTATCCGATGTTCATTTCCCCCCCCCCCTTTTCGCCTACTCTTCTGTGGCCGCGCTCGAAAATCTGAATGGTTGCACGTTGTTGATACGGCCCGTGGTCGTACGTGCATGTACTGGTTTCATTTTTTGGCTGTTTGCTCGGCGAGCTGTTATTTGAGATGACGTGCGATGCCAGTTTTGCAATTGGAAACCTTAGCTTCTCTGGTCGACACACTTGATGGCCGTAGTATAGCCTCGGCTGGAGCCGTAGACGTTCGTTCTCCTCCTACCCATCCCCCACTTTCCCACACCAGACGCCTCCATCGCCTCCTCCCCCAACGCTTACTTTTTCGATTCCCGTCGCTCCAGGCCAGTTTCTGTTAGGAGAGGCGAAATCGAGGGCGAAACCAAGACCCCATATTCGAAACCCCCTTTCTTGAAGATTGTGCCCTGGGCTGTCTGTTTCCTCCCACGGCCACTACGTTGCTTGTCTAGTCCATCATCCGTGGAATATGAATTGGAAAACACGGTTTTTGGTGGCTCTCCTTACACATTGGACTCGTGACGTGCTGAATGTTCACCAGTTACTAAAATATTGACTGTTAACAGAACTGAAAAGAGATCGTGTGATGCCGTTGGCTAAGAAACATGATGTTATCCTGAAAGTTTAATTTTTGTCTTTAAACTGTCCGACTTCACGAAATTGAACAAAATTTGAGCTGTAGATAGTTCCGGTAATTTATAGTTGAGTGCGAAAGTTCACTTAAAAGTAGATAAAAATGATTCAATTTTTTTCTTCTACGTCTGCACAAATTTGTTAGAAGCAATCCATTAAGGCCAAAGTGTTTGGACGTTTGGCTGGTACTGGGAACATTTTTCGTGTTTGCAAAAAAATTTCCTGCCTTTTTTATATTATACATCTGAGCTTGACAGGCGGATTTTATCAGCCATTATCAGCATGGATTGGTGGGGACACTTATGTGTTCCTGAGACTTCAATATTCACGAATTACGTCATGTACTTGGCCATTTTTTGCTCGCGGAGGTCAGCCGACAACGTTCAAGCAAAGTTCTGAAAACATTAGTGAAATTATTAATAACCAACGAGAGATTACTGACCCTGCCAAAACTGCAGGATGTTGAAGTTAAATTTAAATTGATTGACCCTTTTTAGCCATGAGGGTCTCGGGAGGATGCTCTTGTGTCCGGGACAGCCCACGCTGTCGTACGGCTCCGAGACCCAAGATAAACGTACAGTGTACTTGGACGAGCATGTAATTAATTTTTTTATGTCCCTCTATAGCTTTGCCCCGCCGTCGCCAGGCGATCAGCAGCACCTTTCCCGCGCGGCCCGGCCGAGATGAACAAGACGTCCTGAAAACTTGTCTTTGGAGTCGAGTACTGCACACGCAAAGTGACCCGTGGCCATTCAAGTCGACCGTGTTGTCCCATATGCATCGACGTTCCCCGTCTCTTCATCACTTGGCATCCCTCATCTGACGTTCGACGATTGTGAATGCCATCCTTCAAGGTAAGATGATGGGTAATGATGGATTTCAGGTGTTCAGCGATTCCACATCCAACAATTAAAAAAAATAATAGTTCGTTAGACCGTTTCAGAACACCTTTAACTGGTGTTCGTTCCAGACCGGTTGAACGTTTGGACAAAATATGTAATTTATGCATTTTTAAATGTTTTCATTTAACATTTAAATGTGATCGCAAACGTTTTTTTTAATTAAGCCCCATCAAAGCATCGGAGGTGTACAAAGCAGCTTAATTCCTTAAACGTTGAAATTTTTGTGAGAACATTGGAAGAAACATTTTTATTCGTTTTCTGTTTGGTCTTCCCGGTGTCTCACCAGAAGTTGCGGTCATTTCGTAGGACGTCTTTATCAAATACCATAGCGCCGTATATTTAAATGTTGGAAGTTGTGATAAGGTTCAGGCAAAAAAACTATGTTCGGGCAAGGGCTCTTAATTTTAAAATGTTTTACTGATATTTGTTCGGAACTGAACCCTGATTACTGGTTATATTTAATTAGAACAACCGGAGAAGAAGTTACGCGAACTCAATAATATTTTCTTACCAATTGTCAACCCAAAGTCACAAATACATTAACGCCAAGAACACATTTCTTGCGTTATTTTATTTTGCTTGTTATTTGAGTGGGGAATACATTTACTTGTCTTGTTGGACTTGAGTGAGAATCTATGTGGTCAGCTTAAAGCGCTTCAAAATCAGTATCTACTTTGAGAGAGAGAGGAAGATGGCGAGAGCGTGCCCAGCGCGCTTCGCCGACCGCAGAGCTTGACCGCTGCTGCTCTCGTGGCTGACCATTTGGCCGCCAATCTCCACCCCCGCCGCCACCCCTCCCTACCTCCGGCCCACCTAAACGGCCAGCTGTCCCCCCCACCACCACAACCGCAACCAACCACCTTCTCCCGCGGTGGCGTTGCCTCGCGTTCTCTCTCCAACATGGGACAGCACCTCGCCGACATTCCTGGCCGACCGACCGGCCGACACGATAAATCACGTTAGGCCGGTGCATCGATCTTTCTCCAACATGTCCTTTTCAGATATCGGCGCCATCGTCTTCGGTACCCATCTCGGCGTTGCCACAGGTTACGTGAAAATCGGGGAGAGTTCAGAGAATTCGGGAATCCCCGAAACTGCTTTATAGAAACCTCGGTAAACTTAAACTTTATGGTCACAAGCGCGACAATTGAATCTGCCGCTTGGCTCTTTCTATCTTGAAATTGACCACGAGGACGGGGTCTCTGGAAGATCAATCTGCGTAGGATATCTATGTTATCAATGATAACGATAAGGTGAAACTCACCAAAAACGCCATTTAGTATTTTTTTATCATTAAAAAAACCATATACAAACATTTGACGTGCGATCCCCCATCGGTCAAATTGTCTGCTCCTCAATTTGAAAAAATACAACGAAGCCATGCCAGATTTTTCGTGCCAGACTCATTATTAGATTCACTACTGAGTGGAATGTGCTGGTGCTATTACTCTGTTTCAGGCAGCAAAAAAGGATGGGGCGTGAGATGTTCCAATTTTTCTGTTAGAGGCTCATTTTTTTTTCGTTACAGGTTAATTTTTGAAAATTGGCCGAGCGCTTCATGCGAACGGTCATTACATGCGCACCGTGAACCTCGCCTAGGATATCTCTCTCTTGCGTGTGAACAGTAAATCTCAGGACGGTCAACTGGTTCCACTACCCCATCCCGTTTCACCTACAATGCAAAACCAAATCGCTTCCAAAAATTATGAACCAAAGAAGCGTTAGTTTAGGGATGATTTGTTGATCAAGAAAAGGTCCCATTTCAAATCGGCAACACTACAAAGTGCTAACGTATATATTAATCATAAAACGTATATATTCATCAGATTTTCTAAATGTTTTACTGAATCGCTTAAAAAATTTTAACAATAGAGTGAATAATAATATAAGAATATTTTGGCTATTTCATTTTTTGTTCGAACTATTTTTCTTTCCCTTTACGCAGACAGGCTCGAACTCGTGCACTCCGCTTTTCGTTTGTTCCAGATGCGCAATTTTGCTGCCAGCTGTTAGTTGCGCGTTTCAGACACTTTCTTGAAACATTTCAGATTACGGACGATAGATACAGATATCTGAAGATATCATAAATGAAGAATTTTGTAATCGAATCCAGCAGGCGTGGAATGAATTTGTTGAAAACATCATTGACGCGTGACACATCATAGTGGCGGGCGCGAATTCGAGTATGAAGATCGAACACAATCACAGTCTTTACAACAATTTTTTAAAACAGATTAGGAATTGCACCATCAGATATCTGTTTACCGAATAATCAAACAAGATGGTCGTCTGAAATGCTTCGAGAAAGCTTTGAGATACGCGCAACTAACAGTTGAGAGCAAAATTGCGCGTCTGGAACAAATGAAAAGTGGCGGGCACGAGCCTTTGTAAAGGGAAAGAAAATTATTTCGAACAAGAAATGAAAGAAATACGGGTAATCCCAGGACTCGACTGGGAGCAAGACGACGATCGAGTTGGCAAGACTCGAAAAAGCACGAA
>JAQGBY010007098.1:0-12191 GCA_034698785.1 Mycogona germanica | reverse complement strand
GGTGTGATTCAGTAGGGGCAAATTTGTGAAGCATAGATCGAGGAAGTTATTTTCACGAGTGGGGGAGCGGACTATTTTAGGAAAGCATTGGACGCTCGTCCAATGGTTAATTAGTAAGGCCATTTCAGGGACTAACCAGGTTATCGTATCGTATAAACTTGGGAGGAAAGAGGCAAACTTTTGGGGAAATTTCAGACTTGCTAACATAAGAGTAAGCCGTAGGTCAAGGTTGCCGATGGTTGTCTGACGGGCGTTTGCATTTTGGGTGAAGGCCTAACTTACAATCTCTCACACATGAATAAAACTAGCAGATGTTGCTCTCTTTCTTTGTTACCTCGATATATTTACACACATATTACACTTACATTTCTGCTCAACCAGGTTCTTTCGAATTTTTCTGTGCAAATAACACTTCACAACATTTTTCAAACTTTTTACAATTCGTGAACGAACAAACAAAAAACTTCAAAAATATCTATTAAGGTATACGATAATCGGTCTGAATCTTATATACCTCTTCGTCTGAATCTTTCGAATGTTTCTACAGCACAATGCAGAACAAGATGCATTTAAAATACAGTATAAATTTTTAAGATAAGACGTAAACGTTATTTATTGACGATCTTGTTGCCGACTCTAGTTTGCAATCCAAGCCATCATTCTATATTTTTTGACATTACAACCATCGGCTTCATATAAACTATTTAGGATAAATCATCGCCACGGAACGATTGTCTTTCCCCTTAGAAATAGCGTTTGCGCCACCTACCGCCATTTGTATTTCGCGCTTCATCAACATGACCAAACGAAAGCATAAATCAAGGGGCTACATCTAAGTAATTAAATTATTAATTATCTTAATGATAATAGAGCATGTATGGATTCCCATTTTAAAGTATTATAAACTCTCTTAATTATAAAAACTATTGGTTAACAAATTATGTGCCTTTTGACGAAAAACGAATTATCAGAAAACTCGACATCGAAGTCTGACACTATGCTCCGCCATGATTAATGGGTCTGGCATTTGTTACAATAAAATTTCCACAATTTTCGTGCGGGTAGTTCTCTTGTGCTGACGGGATAACATATTTTGTTTTTGGACGTGCATGCCGTCAGGTTCAATGGAAGTTGATGAGGAAGAAGTTGAGGTGCCGTCGTCGAGCACATCTAAAGGCGACAGGAAAAGATTTGAAGTGAAAAAGGTAGGTTCCATGTAGAGATTTAATATTCGTAAGCCTAAAATTCGAGCAGTCTAAATTTCGATGTTCTTCGAGCCCAATGCGCGTTTAACATTGTAATTGTTTGGAAGATTGACACAATGGAACGAATATAAAAATGAGAACGCACCATATTTTCGAAGAGCTTCCAAGTGTAGCATCGGCCATTGGCCTGCCTACTTGTTTATTGAGGCTATACTGAGATAACGAAAGGTAACCTATGTGCATCTTTGTTCATTTATTTATATGTTTTTTATTTCTCTATTTCAGTGGAATGCCGTAGCTTTGTGGGCTTGGGGTGAGTGTTTCTGTTTGATAACGCTGTAGGCGAGCCATCTTGAGAGTTGCAGTAATAGTTTCGAATAGCTTCACATTTAAAAATTGTCGCCGCCCAACCGTTATGCTAATCTGATCTAAGAGTAGTCGGCTTCCCCAAGTAAAATATTATAATTTTGGGCTGGTGATTTCGGTTTTTTTTTCCATTGAAGTTACAAAGATGAATCATCAATCAGATTCAACAGAATGCCGGGGGTGAAATGACGTGGTCTAATGATGCATGTTGTGCGACTCGTCGTAGCCCAGTCGGTATTGCGGCTGACTGTGGCTCGGCGGTCCCGGGTTCGATTCCCGGCACGGGCTCTCGATTATTCGATCCCGGGATACTGGTGAAAATGTGCTCCTCACATAGTGCCAAGAGTGGTACAGAAAATTCTGTAGAAAATGTTAAATAGTAAACAAAAACAAACCGAGGCCAGTCAATAACTGAAATCTGTAACGCCGTTCTTTCTTCGTTTCAGATATTGTGGTAGACAACTGTGCGATTTGCCGAAATCACATTATGGATTTGTGTAAGTATGCTAGATATGTATTGGTAGTAAGACAAGATTTTTTTGTGAAAAAGGAAAAGCAAGACCAAACATTTAGATTTAATGATCGCCACGCTGTAGCATTATCCGTAGGTGTGGAGAGGTGGATAATAATGAAGCTTTAGGCAAACTGGCCATTCGCAGGCAGCCTGTTGGCGGGTTTTAAAGTTGGAGAGGGAAGGGGCTTGAACTAAGTCTTGGGGAAGGCAGTTCCATTCGGTAACGCTTCTGGGGAAGAAAGAGAATTTAATATAGTTGCTCTTTGCTAGTTTGACTGGGTGTCCTCGTCCCTGTCGTTTTGCTGGGGAGGTGAAGTTGGCTGGGTCAAGAGTAGTGAGGCCGTGGCTGATTGAGCTGGAGTCGGTGTTCTCGCCTTCGTTTAAAAAGGATGGGAAGCCTTAGGGCAGTGACTGCCTTCGTGGCACATGTGTCGCGGCTGTAGTCGTGCAAGATTACTAAATTGCTAACTACATTGCCTGCTCATTGGGCATTTGGTTTGACCTCTGCTATATTTGTCAAGCTCGCTGTCATCCGTCAGACTGCAGTTTTCACTAGCATGTTTCAAATTGCTGGTTTAATTTGAATAGCATGACAAATACTGCACCATATATATTTTTTAAAATATTATTTCTGAAAAGGATACAGTTTCTTTAAAAATTGTAAACTCATTTGACAGTCTATGAATTTTAGCCAAAGAAACAATGATTGCAATGCTTTTTACGCGTTCATAATTGCGTCGAATGATTTTGTTTATTTTTTTTCAGGTATCGAGTGTCAAGCGAACCAGGCATCGGCAACTAGTGAAGAGTGCACCGTGGCCTGGGGCGTTTGCAATGTAAATGTCATCATGATCGTGGCGCACTTTCACGTGTGGCGTAGTACTTGTCACAAAAGCAGAGTGAAGATATATATTTTTAAATTCGAATGATCTTATCACCCATACAGCACGCCTTCCATTTCCACTGCATTTCCCGTTGGTTGAAGACTCGTCAGGTGTGTCCGTTGGACAACCGCGAGTGGGAGTTCCAAAAGTAAGTTTCTGCAAAGCAGGTTTCCTCTTTGTACTATAATGATTTTTTGAGTTAATGATTATTTGTAAAGACTTTTCTACCAATGGTGTCATTGGAAAGCGAAAATCTGATAAATAAAATCATAGGGCGAATGTGCGACACAAATATCGTACAAGATGAACGACTCGTCGTAGCCCAGTTGGTTTAGCGACTGACTGTGGCTCGGCGATCTCGGGTTCTATTCCCGGTGCGGGCTCTCGAAAATTTCGATCCCGGGGTATTGGCCGTGCCCCTCGCACAGTGCCTTTAGTCACAACAAACTATTTATGCCTTCCATAATACAGTGCGTAGGAGGGAACAGATTGTTGAACCGATTTGTGAAACTAATATTGATCTAATTTTCTTGCTTTTGTTTCTAGGTATGGACATTAATATAGCAAGGCTGTACATTATTTTTCATTTTGATGTTTTATTCTAATTGTCGACGTTATGTAAAAAAAAAATAAAACAATTTGTTGTAATTTATGCAATGTCCTACTTGTATTTTATCCTCATCACAACATTTGAGTTGTCAGCAAAAAGGATATTTTATGTTAGGCTCGCGCTGAACCTAGCCATCGTCTATGTTTGAATTTGAATTAGTTGCACTGCTTGGGTATTTTTGGAGGCCGCTTATCTCCTTTGTACAAGGCCGGTTTCAATTCTAAGTTAATGTATAACTACCAATCCCTAATTCATGCAATAAATATAATTGTATGACTCGTCGCAGCCTAGTGCGACTGACTGCGGCTTTTTTGTCCCGGGTTCGATTCCCAGCGCGGGCTCTCGATTATCCGATCCGTACTGGTGAAAATGTGCCCTTCACATAGTGCCTAAGCACCGAGAGGGGTACAGAATCTTCCTGTTGTGACCCGTCACTTCAGTGAATTAAAAAAAAAACTGTAGTCAACCGCACTGCAGGCGTTACGTCCCCTTATGGTGCTCAGACACTGCGAGGGGAACGACCAGTACCCCGGGATCGACATTTTCGAGAGCCCGCGCCGGGAATCGAACTCTGGACCGTCGAGCCACAGTCAGTCGCTAAGCCAACTGGGCTACGACGAGTCGTACATATGGTGGCACCATTCGCCTACAACAAAATACAAAAGACCAGTAGCAGCAGCTCAGTTTGTCATGGGCATACTTGCCGTGCGACTACTCCCGGGTTCGATTCCCGGGCTCTTATTTAGTCGCCCTAAACCCCACCCCCTCAGTGTGCAACCCGGTAATTTTGGCTAGCTCGGGCTTAGTATAAGCAAAGCTACCTACTTAGGGCTTTGTCTCACGATATCCCTTGTTCGGACTCAGGAAGCGCTGTGATCTCGACCATAGGTGACATAGGAAAATGATCCCTAGGGCAAATGGGGTTAATTTAACCCGACTTTACAGATTGAATAATCACCTATGACGTGCAAAGGGCAGGTATTAAGGAATCCTGTGTCTGTGTGTATAGAGCCAATTGCAGAACAAGTGATTGCGTTTAATTGTGTAGAGGCGTAGGGAAATATGTTTATGATCGAGGCCATTCCGAGCAGAAATTCGAGTCTGCGTACATAATTTCAATCTCGAAATCTCATTAACATCAATCGACCAAAACCCGGGAGCCCGCACCAAAAAGTTCCCACAAACGACAGCAAAATATAAACTAATTTCGTAATAGAAATGTCAATTTCTTGAACGTTAGGAGGGCATTCCGAGATGGGCGGGTTCAGAAAAAAAATAATTGCTCGACCGCCTAGTGCGAGACGACAGGGATTTGTTTGTCACTTTCGCTAACTTCTACTTTCTGAACGCTACAGAAATTGTGGCAGCGGAGACAGGTGAGGACAAGTCGGCTGGAAGGTTGTGACGTCACACCTACCCATAGAAATATAAACTTCAGACAAAAGATGCCACAAAAGGTACCGCATTGAGGTTAGAACCAGCCCAAAAAATGGCCATCTGCGGTTAAAAAATTTCATCGCTCCCTGCGAGCGAAGATGACAAAAACCACATTGCACGCGCTCCACGATGAAACCGCTCATTGAGCAGAAGTGAGCGGAACCCGGTTTTGGGAGCGAGTTCGATAGCCTTCAAAGCGGGTACTAGACACAGGTTCCCCCTACGGATCACACTGGATACTTCCGATGAAACCGGCCAAGAAAATTGGTTAATCTCAATGGTCTTGAAGGAGCTGAAATTGGAGTGCGAACGAGGTCAAAGCAAGGGGGGTTTTGAGTTCAGTATAAAAGGAGGGGGGAAAGTCGCGCGCGTGATCAGTCCGCTCACTTTCACCAGACGTGTTAGTCGCAGACAAATTCTATAGTTTTTTGTCGGTTCGTACTTCGTTTACCTCCTGCCCCAGTTCGCCCTGCACTTGACCCGTGAAAGTGGAAACGGAATAGCTGAACACACACACAAACAAGTGATCGCCGTAATTAGAAATCTACCATTTCTGTTCACCCATCACCACCAGTTGATTAAACCCCTCCGCCCTGCCTTTTTCTACGATAACGGTAAGTGATCGACAGAAATTAGGGCGATCGCGCGCCGCGCGGGCCGCGGAAGTTTTTCTGGGCGTGAACGCGAAGAAATCGGACGAGCGTGTCGCTCGGGGGCGGCGCAGCATCATCATCTGGACATCGGTGGCGCGGGCGTTCCGGGATTAATGGCGCGTGCGAGCGGAAGAGATGCTATGATGATGCAATAGTCGTCTGGCCTCTCGCCTTGTCTAATCGAAGATTTGGATTTATTTATCAGTGCTGTATTCGATTCTGTTTTACTATTGTTAAAAGCACGATGAAGTTTTTGTTCAATCATATTTTTTGCGCATAGACTATTTTGTATTTTTGTGTCAATTTCTTTTGACATTCGTGTACTGTTTGTTAGTCGTTTTCAATCTGTTCAAGAATATGGTGGATCGGTTGTGTTTTGCTTTGAAAGACTCGTAAAAACCCCTAGATTTCAGATAACAGATAAACTTATGTAACTTCCTGAGAATCACGCAACATCTCTGGGTGCTCCATATCGTTCGCAATCGACTGCTGATCGGTCACTTTCTTTTCAAACTCATAACGTTGTGCTGTTAGATCGCATTAAAGAAATTATTCTTTGTTTACCAGATTTGCAACAAGAAAAATATTTGTGAATAATCTGGATTATTTTGGAGGTGACCCGGTTATTGCTTGAGTCTCATGAGGATATCGAACATTCTGGAACCAACTCAATGTGAGAATGGACCCAATAGATTAAAAGAGATCTACACACCGTGAGGCACAATATTGGGTTCCTTTAAATTTTTTTAAAATTAAATTTGTGGATAATTGAGATAACTGTATTCCCTCCACGCATAGGGAGAACCCGTATGTAGTGTAAATTTTTTTCTTTTTGTTTATTGGCTGTTTGATTTGTTTATATATACACCACCTACTAAAATAAAAAGAAAAAACTCCAAGATTTTAATTATAATTTTTAAATTTCTTACTATTAATGTTTGCTCATCTCTTCTGGAAACTAATGGCCGACCACAGTTTTCAAAGGGAGCATCAGTCTGGTCAAGATATGTCAAGTGATGTAATGGTTAGCGTGCTTTCCTTTATGCCTGTGTAGCGGGTTCGATTCCTGCAGACACCCGCTGAATTTTTTGGAGGAGAGAAATTCCTTCGCACGCCTTCTTTCGGCATGGAAATAAAATCAGGATACGTTAAAAATCTTCCTAGACAGCCTAGGTTAGGCCAGGTCGCCTCCTGGGGATCTTTGAGTCTAGAAAGGTGGTAAACCTCCTCAACAAACATTTGTTATCAGTCGGGTAATTTTGCACCATAATTTTTGCTATATCGAAGATAATCGCATCTCTATCTCAGACATTTTTGTTGAGTTAAGAAAACGCGCCACACAGTTACGTATTGCACCGGTGATCGACAATCAGCAAGCGCCATCGGCAAGGGGCCGACTAGTAGTGAGAAATTTGAAAATTATAATTTCAGTCCTGAAATGCGTTTTGTTTCAACACTTGAGTTAGGTATAGAGTTTACTCTTTGGGCAAAGAACTTATAAACACGGTATACCTGTACTCACTTAACTTGATTTATTTGCATTACGTTCGGCAGTGAATTTGTAAACTCAAGGAAACCGCGAGTCAATGTTCGTTTGTCAATCAAGTTTGCATGCATTCTTGGTAGATCTTTTGTTAGTAAATTATTTTGCATTGTACGTACTTGTATTTTAGGTGTACGTAAACCCACAACCAAATAAAAACTAAAGGACACGGATTGTTTACGACAATTTCAAAACTTTTTTCGAACACCAAGCCCCAACAATTCCAAAGGTACGATTATTTTAAGATAGCAGTCTTATTTTTCGTCTAATTAATCATATATCTGGGGAATGATTTATCTCGGGTTGGTTTATCTTTTGCTAAAGATTCTTCAAATTCGCCTAAGATCCATCTTTTGTCTGGAAACTGGTTAAAAAGTCATTTGGCATCATAATTGTTATGTCTAATGCATTTTTATCTTAGTTGAACGGCAGATTTTTTTTAATTCACTGAAGTGTGTATCACAAACACACGGAATTCGAAAAGGGGATACTGTTGTCTTAATTATGCTCAAGTTTCATAATAATCGGTCTATTTTTGGTCTACTTATTAAAAAAACATATCGCGGTGCAATAATCGTCACTGAACGCCATTTTTAAAATCGCACAGCAAAACGATGACGTCACATACACGCACGTGCGCGATGGCAATTCATAAAGGAACGTATTGCCAAAAGTGTGCGAAATTTCATTCGATTCGATTAACGTTTTCCAATTTTAATTGTAAATTTAAGAAGTGGCTCCTTTTTCTAGTTCCCAAATCAAGATTTGGGAATTTCCATGCGTTTCCAAACATTAAAACTTAAGTGGAAGATATACCATCTATTGCCAGATAGTTGGTAACCACAAATCTGGGAATTTTGAGATACAAAATGAATCTTTAGATCAAATAAGCCTATGTCTGAAATTGAACCTGGGACTCTGCAGAACAACAGGTGGTCACAATACCAACTGGGCTGCAGTGAATCGTACAAATGAAGTCTGAATTATGCTGAATTTTCAACTGCCAATATAAATGACATGTGGAGTTATATGCAACAATACAGTACCAGATAGTGAAAATCTTTATTATGTTTCTGGTATATATTTGTACCAGAAACATATATAGGGTTAACACTAACCCAACCCTTCTTCACTTACCAAATCTAAACTTGCCCATCACATAGTCCAAATGCATGATGAACTGTGCGATATATCCTGGCTTGATACTCTAAATTACAAATGTTACTTGTCATTCTAAATTACAGATGGCGATACCATTTCTGAGTGAACAAACTTCAAATCCAAACCCAACTGAACAACCTCCACCAGTTACAATTGACATGGACGTCATGGAAAACCCCATTATGGCGGAGGAAGGATTGATTTTAGCCATGGAGATCCCAGAAAACCCCATCATGGCAGATGTTGGAGTGCAGAATCTAGACACTGACATCACCCCTGACTTCCACAACACTGTGTCTCTGGCAATCAATGCAGCCACCCACACCCTGGCCGCTCTGTCCCATAATTTGGAACAGCCGAACAATTCTTCCATGAACATCATCCCAGGGTTCTTTCGACGCTCGCATGCCAAGTGGAAGAAGATTCCTCAAGCTGCCTTGCAAAGGGCAACTGGATTGGAGCCTCCAGCTGCAGCTTGCAGCTGGATTTCTCTTCTCATTCGCCGCTGGTCAAGCAGTCGCTGGAAGGTGATTCGTTGGCCAGCTTTACTAATTCGCAATTATGGCAGATCAATTTTATGCTTGGGCCAGCTTTGGCATGGCGCAGGGGGTGGCACTCCCGACTGTGGTCTGTGGCAGACCATCTTCTTCGACACAGTTGCCTGTGCTGGTCGTGCCCATCCACCCAACCCACCGCAACTGTAACAACCACCACACCACCAGTGTCAAAAGTGATACAAATTTCTGCTAGCCTCGTACAGAAGTTTGTCATCCCATTTCCATTTGTCAGCTCTGGTTGAAAAAAATTTCCCCCTCACATAGTGCCTAAGCACCAAGAGAGAAACTCCTGTAGTGATATTACACTACAGTGAATTCCTACAGAAACTCCTGTAGTTATATTAGACTACAGTGAATTTTATAAAATGCATTCACTCGTACTAGCTTAGCATTTTATACTTTTCTAATTTTATATCGAATAAAAAATGATTTATCAAAAATGTGTGGCAGTGTGATGTCTTATCTCGCAGATTATTTAGTGCATTCAGGAGGGAAAAATAAAAATTATTTTCAGAATGATTCCAAGACATTTAAAAAATCATTCATTTAATGTATAAACCTTTGTGGCTATTATTTTTTAAACAAAATTTGATACTTTGTAATTTGGTTTGAACCTTCACACAGAACAAAAGGTGAGCCTCATTTGAAGTTGTGTAATGTATTGCAAATGTAAAGGTATGTAATGTACAGTGTGATTGCTAAAAAGAGAACTGATTCTGTTCCCTCGTGGTGCTTAGGAATGATGATATATGAATGACATATGCATACATGTTGACAGCTTTTTATTTTACTTGTGCCCCCTCACATACTGCCTAAGCACCAAGAGGGGTACAGAAACTCCTGTTATACACACTTCAGTGAATTAATTAAAAAATGAAAAGCAATTAAAATAGGAATGTCTTCCAAACAATGTTTTCATATTTTTAATTTGGATCAGTTCTCTTTTTTGTACTAATGCCTTGTATAATGTAATTTTTGTTCGCTCTTAAGACGGTCAGGACTCGCAGTAACCATATATTGGAACAAAATTGTGAATGAAGTGTGTAGCACAAGGACACCATGGCACTACTGAAATTCATAGTAAGTGAAGCTGGGAAAGGTTGTGCCAACTGTGTAAGTACTAGTGCATTTTTTATATTTATTGAGTGTTCATATTTGGCATGACAATTAAATATTACAGTGACGACACACATGTAATATTATAATATACTGTACTTAATCCAACCTTAATTTTTGGTGGTAATTGGAGCATCTAAATTATTTTCCTTGGTTTCTGGTAAAAGGAAGTATATAAAAACTACACCAGCAAAACAAATCAAAGCAAAACAAAAAAATGTGCCAAAAGTGCCAATAAGCACTCCAAGACTCAAGAAATATTTAGTATTTAAGAAAGAGATCATGCATGCACTCAAGAGTGACAAGCTGCTCACACGCCCTCTATATATAGTAGAGAACATCTCTTTGGAAATGAGTCCTGGAATTGTTGAGAAACCAAGGTTGCTCCCTGAGACAATGACAATGAGAGACAGTATTGGTATCCAAAACAAGTACTGCACTGCAAAAACCAGACCCATTTTCAACACCAAGAAATAGATACCCATTGTCAGCCAGCCAGCAGTCATAACGATGCCTGAAAACATAAGCAGAACTCTTCTTGGAAAACGATCAATCACAAACCCACATAAAACAGATCCTGCAACCATTACCACTCCAATTAAAATAGTCTGTGAGTAGGGATCAAGATCACTTCCTGCTGACTGGAATATGGTCACTGTGTATGCAACAACAATGTTTGAACCAGATAATACAGTGAGCACAATCAATCCAAAATTGATGAGCATGTACTTGAGAAGTGGTTGACGCAGGAACATCCTCCATGATACAGATTGGCTGTTGGCCACTGACTTCAGACCTGCTTGCATCTGCAGCAGCTCAGGCTGAATATTTTTCTCTGTGGTGCCTCGAAACCATGCTAATGCTTGGGATGCCTCCAGTACCCGGTTATGCAGAAGGAGCCAGCGTGGAGATTCAGGCAGGGGAATCATTAGGAGTGTTAGAAGAACAGGTGGGATGAAGCATGCAATTGCCAGCCAGTTCCATGCAATATACGTGCCACAAATGTAAACAATTAAAATGCCAATATTGACAAGAAATGTTCCTATTGTCATTAGCTTGCCTCTGGTATGGGGTGGGGAGATTTCAATCACATATATTGATGGTGCGAGTGAATATAACAATCCAGCAACTCCCAGAAAAATTCTTCCCACTATTAGTGTGATTGATGACTGAGATGATACGATGGTCACCCAACCGCAAGCAGCTGGAACTGGTGCCAACATCAGAAGCGTCTTTCGACCTAGTCTGTCCCCTAGAGTCACAGCAATGATCGCACTGATTAAAGCACCAATAAATGAAATACTAGCAAACCATGAGTGCATCTCCTGAGTCACCCGAAATGGGTTTGGGTGAGAATTGATGTTGGGAATGGCAGGTGATGAATAGGCAATACTCATTCCAAATGACAATGATGCCAAGAAAGCAATGAGACTGGATAAGATGACCCGTCTCGATCCGAGGGCAGTTTTTGTCACTGTGGGAGTCACATTTGTATGTTTGATCGTTTCCTCATTTGGCAGAGTTTCAGTTATATAACCAATTTGAACATCAATAGTGGATATGTCTTTGACAAATTGCTCCAACTCAACGTGCTCTAACGACTGGGAGGCATTCATTTCAGTCATCTTAATAATCAGATACACAAGCTCAGATACACGCTCTCAGCAAAAGTGAGCACAATTTCTGCGAATGACTGATTACTGACCAGGGATAGCCTAATAGCCTACGACAATGTGCAGCTGTATTGAAACGCTTAAGCAAACCCTGTTAACCTACTCTCATGCACTAAACCAACATATTCTCAATTACGCTGTATCAGTTCAATATCATGTGAACCTTCACCATTGCAATAACCATGATAGAAGATATTAGCCCTACTCATCTCCCACTTATAGTCTTGCTCAAATTCCCTGTAAATTTTCAAAGAGTGAGCTAATGTCCTAGCAATCAAAATGAGCTACGTCATTTGTGGTTGTAATCATGAGCATTAAAATAACCAAATATGCAATACTCTTTACATTACATTAACAAATCGCAAATGTCAATAATCCCTGTAGATGTTGTGCCCAGTTACAATTACAATTACAATTACAATTATTACCCGCAAGCAGCCCCCAAGAGAGGGGCCTATGGCGGGGGTCAAAC
>JAQGBY010007097.1:0-12191 GCA_034698785.1 Mycogona germanica | reverse complement strand
CCCCCCCCCCCCCCCCCCCCCCCCCCCAGAGCTGGACGAGATCCAAAAACGGTGACGTCGAAGTAATCTAAATTAAGTTTATTCTGACGAACTCCAAAAATTACAGTCTACAAAAACACATCATATTATATATATTTGTATAACTCATTTTAGGAGCTCGTCAGAATAAACCTAATTTGGATTACTTCAAGGGCCTAGTCACCGTTTTTAAATCTCGTCCAGATACCCTCATCACGAAGTTTACTGGTGCACTCGTATTTATTCAAATTTATTTAAATTTGATACTTTTCAAGAGATTTTCGAATTTTTCCTGGATTTGAAAGATATTAAACTTCCGGCAAAAAGTAAATTTGATAACGGGGCTTTGAGGTTGAAAAGCTAATAAGCCTAAGTAAATATTTTTAAAAAATAGAAAATATTTTCATGGAGTCATGGAAATTAAGTTTTTTAGCAAATATATCGCACAAATCCAGCATTAGATTTTAAACTTGCGCGATGACGCTACTTTACCTATATTTTTCATTTCACAGATTCTAACACTCACCCATCGTTGCTGACATCAGTCAGACCGAAGGTGCGACACTTAGTGGCGGCCACAGATTCGGGATCGGCTGCCTGACTGAGATCAAAGTGTCCACCTACAGATGTAGAGGTGGGCGGGGCTGTGGGCAGGTGTTGGTACTGCCACGCGATTTTCAACGCCTCCGACGAATTGGAAACGGTTCCAGAATCAGAATGTCGATCCTCGACGTCCGACACGGCACGGGGAACACTCTGGAAGTCACACAACACGGAACTTCATAAACTGATTTTTGGTATTTCCTAATCGTCATTTAAAGCATCGCTAGATTGAATGCATTAATACCACCATCAGTCGCTGAACATAATAACAAGTCACCTCTAAAATGGAATTGGGTGTCCGATTTAAGTTGGCCAGGAAAAGACCGTGCTTCCAGACGACGCCCTCAGCAAGGAAGTAACGACACAGCACGTCTGAGTAGTTTGCGAAAGCGTCTTCCTCTGTTCGTGGCAGTTGCGTGAGTAAAAAGATGAAAACGGTAAAAACATGAAATTGATTTTTACAAATAGATAAACACAAGATTTAAGAAAGATTTTTGGTAATCTACTGACAATCTTTATGGCTAAAAACAAAGTTTTGTATAAACAAAACATTTTTATTTTTCGACGCATTTGAAATAGTTTTTTGCCAACTGAACCAGAATCGAATGTACTGGCGTCAAAATTACAGTCATTGTTAGTTACAATTTGTTACAATTACCAATCAATACCACCGTCCCAACTGCAATACCACCGCCTGAAAAAATAAGGAACATGTTTAAGAGTCAATCACAATTTCTTGAGCTACTCGAATGTCGAATCTCGATCTGGGTGCGATTAACAATTCGTGCTCTCCGCTAAAGCACGTGACAGACGACGAGCTGGCGAAGCTCCATAAATATAAATAAAATGAATTTTGTGAAACGTACTATGAAAAGACATCGACCTCATTCCTTCGTCAAAGTTCAAGAAGATTTAGAAAAAAATTAAGAATTCGAGCCATCACTCGATCCATATGCCTTATTGGTTATGCTTTGCAGAGATTCCGGAAATCGCCATAATGCCACGGCGCGGCGATAATTATATCTAAATCTAAAGATTGCCGCGCCAATGTTGGAAACAACTGCCACTAGGCCTATAATCACTCACCGAGAACCAGGTCCAGCGAGGGAACGCCGGTAGAAGTTAACAGCAGGGAATTACGAATTGAATGCTTAGTTCCAGGGACTCTGGGCAGTCTGCCACTGGGCTGGTCGCTTTTCCTGTAGCCTGGAGCCTCTTTATCCATCCTGAAAGCTGAAATTAACTCACGATGCGAACTAGAGCCACCTGAGGATGGACGCCGCCAACTGCGGACTGCGGTTGTAAGCCAAAACTATAAAAATTACCAAATTATAATCGGACAAAATAAATGTTGAAAGCTATCGATACCGCATTTAATTACTATCGATGACCAAATAGGGGATTTCCAGAACGAGCAAGTTGCGCAGTGGTAGTATGCGAGCGTTGACAGGAAGAAATACATATTCGTGCCATATCGTTTTGTTGCACATGAATTGTGCAACAAATGATTATCATATTAGTCGTGATGTGATGAACAAAAACACAAAGTGTTTGCTTTTGTTTCCGAACGCAAAACAGGCTAAAATTTTACCGGTGCTTTCCGTATATTCACAGCACGGCTGATCGGGCACAACATGTCTGGTCAGAAGACCGCCGTAAGCCAATTCACAGAGTTTGCGACGAGTAATGTGCTCTACTTGAACGTCCTCTTATCATGTGAACAGAGCCATTTATATCCGTGTAATATTCTGGTAAACACGTGCTTGTCGCAATCTGGCTATAACTTCCGCTGTTATCGATACTATCGCCCAACCATACATGAAAACAAGATGGCGATCATAAGTGGTAAACGCAAAGGAGTACTAATTTATTATAATGTTTGTGTCTAAACTAATCAAATAATGGTTGAAAGGGGAAGCCCAGTGATCGCCTAATCGTATAGGAACACGAGTGGAACTCAAAGGTAATCAAGAAAACTCGATCTGGTTGGTGATCAGAGTTTTGTTACGACCCGGGGAGGTGTTTGTGGTCTCGTCTGAGTTGTCACCGCCCCCACCCTTGAGTTCATTTCCCCCCACTCCCCTTTTCAAAGGCCGATCGCGCCGTAAAGTACTCAAGATCACAGATAGGTCCTCTCCCACGATATGAGTGATGTTTCGTAATTATTTCGAGGAACTCCGTACAGTAATTTTGCTTTCTTGCTGGTTGCCCTTGGCGGGCGAGTTGTCGTTCGCCCACACAGAAAATGCAACTGATTGCGTTCATTTTGAGTTTCCTTTTTAACGGAAGTGTTGAACATTTTAGATTTTCCGTGCCAAAGGTCGCCCTGTTCGAATCGTTCATTAAGTTAAGAGTAGTAGTTAAATTAAAAAATATACACGAACGTTTTTTTAATCGCATCCGAGATTGCCCTTCGGAATGACCACACCCGTGATTTAACATACTGCAGAGAACATAAACTAATTCTTATTAAAGTGGTTGCATTGCAAATTTTGTAAACGAACGCTTTATTGAAATGTCATACGAATGAAGGTAAACATCTGCTGAAATTGTCATTAATTGAGGAATTTTATTTGAGGAATTATAATTGAGGAAATTGAGTGCGATTCATCAATTTGTACACTACAATGTCTTGTCGATAGTCTTTCATTCCTTCATTCCTGTTCCAGATAAACCTGTTGGTCGCGATGATCCACCTGACTGAACCTTCTTATGCTTGACCAGACGTGACTCACGCCGCATGGCATCGGCCATGACCTCCGAACAGCGCAAGGTCGTCGGAGTCACGCCGCCCTCGAACAGCGGCGGCGGCGGCGGCGACGATGATCCGACTGGCTTCTTACGACAGCTGGAGATGGCCAAGGCGCTTAGTCTGGAGACGCTGGAGCTGGAGCGCATTCAGAGGCAGCGAAAGACGTCAGACGTCGGACTGCGCACCACCACGTCCGACACGACGGTGCCGGACAGATTGGCCGGCAGCGTCGTCGTCGACGGACACAAGTCCAGAGTGACGAAAGTGACGCCAGCAGGTAGTAGCTGGTGGAATGTGACAGCTTGGGATCATAGTCTTGAAATATGAATTATGAGATGTACCAAAATTATGTTTTAATGATAGTTTTTAAATTGAGCCTCCTTCAACTTGCCAGTTTTTTTCATTAGGTAGGATGACTGAGTGCTGAGTTTCATCAGTATGGCACCATTTCATTATTTAGCAATAATCGACAAATCACTAATCCGTCAAATCCCAATTCACCCCCGCTAAGAACGTTGGGATCATGTACCAGCCGTTCGATGATGGGCGAAGTTTAGATTGTTTTTTAGACTATCACCTAATAAGCGCTCCTAGGGTTCAAAAATGATTGGGGCGACTGAGCGCTTATAGTATCTGCGATTGTAACCCATTCAATGCCAATGATGAAATGACCGGCATCTGGTGTTAACGATAGCGATCAATAGCTTAAGAGAAACAATTAACTATTAGTAGTTCCGTACAGATGAGGAGATTCAGCGTCTTTTTCGCCCATTCCGATTTTTTTCTCCACGGTTTTTTTTTTTGTTTATTCAGCGTCATAAAGGTGAACACACAGTGAAAATTACAAGCAAGTATCCATGACGCGAAGTTTCAAGGGCCCCCTCGTCAGAACTGACATGGGGGGGTTCAGGCATCTCCGGACATGACCAGTGGACCTATTAAAGGGCATGGGCCAGAAACCATGGGGAAAAGTTTGAGTTGGTGGAAAAGGCACTGGCGCTTTAACTGGGGCTGCGATTTATCTGCGTTGATTGTGACGTCAAAATTCTTTTCACTTTCGTTAATAGTAATGCCGCCGTCCACTAGCCGCACGTCAGACACCCGCGGCCGTCCTCGTCCCGGCGCCTCACGACAGGCCAGCTCCGCATCCTGTGGCACGGTTGCCCCTGCGGCTGCGACCGCCCTGGCCCAGAGCCTGCCGCCCCCGCCGCGTCGCCAGCTCTCTCACCCGGCGCCGGCCACAACTCCACCCGTCAACACAGACGATCTCATGTCCTTCGTCAGCCCCGATTCCACCCGCTCCGGCAGCCGCACCGACCACCAGCTGGACGCCCTGCTGGATATGGCCTTTGATGATAACTTCGGCCGCGACCCGCCACCGACATCCCACCCCAACACGGTGGCCATCCCCGCTGAATCTGTGCTGTCTCTGCCGACTCCGACTGCACCGTGGGTTCCGGCACTGCAGGGACCGCTGCCGCTCAGTCAGTGGAACTTTCCGTCGCCAATCCACTGGGCGTCAACTGCAGCCCACTTCGGTCCGCGCGCCCCGCCCATGGGTCTACCCCCGCGTCCGCCAGTTGCCATCTACAACCCTGCCAACTACGCGGCCCCCGTCTCCTTTTTCCCGCCTGCATTGGCTGCTGGACGCTCATCGCCGGTCACTGTGGCGGCTGCGGCACCGACACCACCGGGGGTCAGGCCGCACGAGAACAGGCGGGCTGCAGCTCCTGGCGATCTAATCGATTTGTCGTTCCTGAGCTTCTCCATGGGGTCGTCGTCGTCAACTGCCGGTGCCGACTTTGACTGCGAGGACCTGCTGCTCAGTTTCGACCCGCTGCTGAAGCGGGCCTCCGTGCCGCCACCGTCTGTGCCTCCACCCGCGGTGCCTCCACCTCCACCGCCACCGTCGGTCGCCGCCCCAGACCCGCCAGCAGATCGCTCGCCGGACGAGGACGAAGGTCAGGCACCTCCTGTGCCCCTGCGCGGGCATTCTAGCATGGGAATCGTGCCTGTCGTGGCGACATCCAACGTCCAGCTACGGCAACATCGTCGCTCGGAGACGGATCGATCAGTCTCCTATCGGGTGAGCCTTTTGATACAAATAGGGTCTCGTCTCTTGGTGGGACCGAAGTGGCAGCGCCCTTTAGTTATTTTTCGATTTTATGCCTCGTCCTTTGTGACGAAAGGATGTCTTTTGAGATGTGAGGCTTGCGGTCTGTTTTTTGCCAAGAAGTGCAGGAAAAGTGGAAATGGCAAATTGACTGAAAATTGATAAAATATAAGGGGATTTTACTGGTCAAAGTGCTTTTCAGTGAAAAAATCAGTGACATAATATGGAAGGTAACACGATAAAATGACTAGAAAGTTTGAAGGAGGGCACCGGAATTAAAGGAAAACTAGTCGTAAAGGTTGCTTTTCATTCGCATTTTTATAAAACATTTAAATGATTTCTCTCCTATTCACATTCAGAACAATGTCCAATCGCCTTTTCTGTTGTCTTGTGTCCCGCAGCAACGCTGCAGTCGCGTCTACGAAAGCATCCGCGTGATGAGCGACTTGAAGGGTAGCAGCGCCGAGATCCAATGCTACCGAGACTCCTTAGTCCGGTGAGTATGAATAGGCGCACAATTCCGACTGAACAATGTTTTTGCTACGCTGTACCTTTATTTTGCGAACTTTTCTTGAATTATTACACTTATCCACTCACTACATACACATGGGTCCACTTTGTGGACGGAAATCGTGTTACGATTGCAATGCGATCAAATACCTGTAAGCTATCATAATCTGTGCGTGTATTTGCGGGAGAGAAAAATACTAAGTTTCGGGATTTACACTGGACTGTACAGTGTAGATATTTAGGATATAATGGAACGAAGTGTGCACTTTAATCAGAAATGGGGTAAAGTATTTCAAATAGCGCGCACGCAATGTGGTCGTAGAAACGAATAATTTCTCTCATTTTTATAAGAGATCCTGTATTCGAGTTATTGTTTCTGTGACATACTAATGTAGTAGTGCTGTATGTTATACTAATGTAGGCCTGTTCCAGAGCTGACAACTCAGACTATTTTTCTTTAATATCCGTGAATGTGCTCCATTTATGCACCAATTCGGCGCCTTTAAACCCCTTTTCCTGAAAGACAAACAATTTACTGTCTTTAGAAATCGTTGGAAGGTTTGGTTAGGTAATAAATTCAAATAAACTGCAAGGTTTATTGAATAGATTGTATTGCACATGCATTTTAATTATTAAATGAAATTTTAAAAATGACTGGTTTCAGTGGTCGGCGAGGAGAATCAGTTGAGCCATCCACCGTCATCAATTGGGGTTTTCTCTGCGAACAAGAGTTGGTGATAACTCTTCTAATGTAATAATAGTAAACTATTATTTAAAATTAAATAACTAAACTAGAAAAACGTGGGAACTGACGATACAGCTAAGACGAAACGAATCTAGTTTAGTCATTTCATTTTAAATATGAGTTTACTATTAGTATATTAGAAAAGTTATCGCCAACTCTTGTTCGTCTTTTTTCATCCGGCCTGTCCCGGGCACAACCCCCAATTTTATTTAAAATAATCCAGACGTTCTTCTTCCTATTATTTTGTTAAACAAAATACATCGATTTAATTTACTACTGCAGTATATCATTCTTTTGTCGTGTCCTTGATTATCTCTGGTCTCGATCTTAGATATCGTCTAATCTTTTTTTTTTTTAATCTGCTTCTAAATTGCCGTTCTACGTGAGGTTTCCAGCATTTTTGTTGGGAAGCCCGGTGACCGTTATGCATTTATTTAGAAATGTCATATAATCAAATGCTACCATCGATATGCTATCTGCGGCGGATTCAGATTACTATGTGCTCTAACGCGCACCTTTCTTCCTTTACTTATATAACTAGAAAGTGTTCTGGAACACGCCGAGACAGATCATTATTTCTTCTTCAATTATATGTTGAACTCCAAAGATTCCATTCACGCGTTATTTTTCTTTGAAAACAATATCAGGATTTTATTTCTGATGTGTTCAGAATTTTTTATGAACTCTTAATTGAACTGAAGTTTTGAAATACTTATTATTTTCATCAGTAGCAAACTATGAAAGTTGTTTTTGTTTGTTCTGTTATTTTAACTAGTTTTTATGATCTCCACTTACATTCAGTAAGCTTGCTGAAAGTTATCGGAATTAATAGTTCCACTTACTATATATGTTAGAAATGAACCAACGTCCTTTTGCGTATCATATATTTTCCCCTGTTTCCTTGAAACGTGTGATAAACATTGCGATGCGACAATCGATGATAAGGGGAGTGGCTAAACCTTAATAATTCGGACCATCATGTTATCATCGAGACAGGTGATGGTATAAGCTCGACTGTAGGTTAATTAAACTTCTTCAATTTGATGGTACGACGCCTGCTACGCACAAATTACGCTTATTGTAGCCTCAACCTACGTATTTGCAGCCAATCTGTAACTAAGTTATGGATATCAAATCGGTTTCTGATTGGGCAGCTGTTCTTGGCAAGTACGTCTCATTGTTCCACCGGAACCATGTGTTTTATTTGGACAGTGGAATGGCCTGACAAGAGCCTCAAATCCAGAGCCTTTTTAAAATAAATCCATTCTGTTCCCAACTAGTCTTTTCACACCCGCCATAGGCCCCTCTCTTGGGGGGCTGCTTGCGGGTAAAATGTGTAATTGTAATTTAGCCAGGTGAATAAAAGCAACAAGTGATCGCAGCTTCATTTCTAGACATACAATATCCCTGTTTTGTGGATTATGTAGAATGAGTGTTTTGCGATTTACCAAACCGTGGCATCCGCTTGGCTAGTCGGGAGTTCGGTTAAGATCACTCCGCCAGTTTTTGTGATGATTTGTGTTGTTCGTTGCATTGTGACATTGTCAGATGCAAAAATTGATGCCCAGCGTTCATAATATTCAGATTGTCCGTTAAATCTAATTAGGTGATCTATTGTAGCAAAATCGAATTGCGAGAGTTCCAGAAGTTGATTATGAAAATAAATTTAGGGAACCGCAATATTTTATGTATCCTTGTTGCGTGGTTCTGGGATCGTTTGTATTGTAGTTAGCCATAGTTCGGGATCGTTTGTATTTTCTAAAAACTAGCAATGTTTACTGTTTTGCTGTGTAAATTAAGCTTCTCAGAACCACTGCACTGCCAACACTTGTCGCAGTTATACTGATACCGTGTTTCACCGTTTTCCTGCCAGGTTGCGCCGCGAGTTCGCCTACGACGACCACCACACCAACCCTGGTCTGGTGATTGGCGCAACTCTAGAGAGTTTACGCGAGGAGTCGTCCGGCGTGCGCCTGGCCGTCCAGCTGCCAGCCAGCGAGAAGCCTGTGATGCTCACCTGCGATGGTAGGTGACGATGGTAGAACACAATAAAAAATATAGATTTTTCCATCAACTTTTGATATTTTTCCTTCTTTAAAGTTTGATCTTGACTGCAAAAACGCAACTCATTAATCTCTGCCGTGTATTAAATTGAGCCAATTATCGATGTCATTGCTGATAAGATCAAATTTCTCTTTTTTTTCACTCCGCTTGATTGGTTGGTCACAGTGACCACCAGCGTCGAGCATGTGATCAGTCAGATTGTGTGTTCCGAGTTTGACGACGCCGGCAACATGAACCTGGACAACTACGTGCTCAAGGTGCACGGCATGGAGGAATATTTTGCCGCGTAAGTTTCATCATTTATTTATTGTTCAAGTATTCTTGTCTCCAAAAATCAGTTATCTAAAATGCTGAGCAACAACGTCACTTCCTTACCTAATTTATATCGGCTATAGCGCTAGGAGAAAATAAATATATTCTTCTCCGAAACTGTACACGTTGCTAACTGCAAACGCGCTCGAATGATTTTCGAAAAATCTATAATGTTGACAATAATGTTGTCAATTTTTCTGTTATGCGTAATTTTTTTTTATTGTAAGTTACGATTCCCGACAAATTACTTCATACCTTTCTTCAAAATTATAAAACCGAGTCGTAAATTTTTTCAGATTATCCGATAAATCTAACTGCAAATAATCGACAAAACAACAAATATCTTGAGTTGTCGAAAGAGTGCTTCGTGGAGTTTTACTTTTTAAACTTTTAAACGACTCAGTCATCTTAAACCTGGAATTTGCGTACAAGGTTATTTTTTTGGAGATCTTTTGCTCAAAGTTGTCTGACTCTTCCTGATGAAAAAAATGATTGGCTTTTGCAGGGATTCCGCCTTGATGGACTACGAGTATGTGCATCACTGCCAGAAGTTCGACCAACCGGTTAGACTGAGTCTGGTCGACGCCGACAAGCTGAGTCGGGTGTTGGCCCGAACGGTGAGTTTAAAAATTCCCGCCATATGTAGGAATTGATCCTTTATTAATCCTTTTCATCGAGTCCTGAAATTGTTTGTGGAGGCTCAAACTTTTCTCTTTTCCTTCCATCTTTCGTCATTGTGCTCTTGCTTTGATTGTCGGTGATGCAGGCGAGAGACGACGAGCGTGATGTCAACATCGAAGTGGCGGACCTCCTGCCGCCCTCCTGCCCGTCCGTCTGTCATAAAACGCTATCCATTCTCACCGAGACGCTCGACCGTGAAGTAGCGCGACTCAAGAAGGACGCCGAGCAGGTCGGTGCAAATCGCAATTGCATTTTTTTTTAAATCACTGTAGTTTCTGCACCCCTCTTGGTGTTTAGGCACTATGTGAGGGGCACATTTTCACCAGTACCCCGGGATCGAATAATCGAGAGCCCGCGCCGGGAATCGAACCCGGGACCGCCGAGGCACACGAGAGACCCGAGTCGTACGAAGGTTTCAAAGGTTTACTTAAAAACTGAAAAGTATCATTTACGTTGCCGTATGACATTGTTACAATTAGCGAAATACTTGAGGAAACTGCAATATTTGCTGTGTTTCTAAAAGTGTAGACAATTTTTAGGAAACAATTTAATATTCGATAAAAATGATGAAAAAGAATCAGTTTTTTAAAAATAAACATCACTTCCGCAGTGCAAGGCCACTTCGCTATATATATATAGATCTGTTATGGTGGCATAATTTTGTATTTGTATTTATTCGAGAGTAACTTAATTAACGTAAGCATCCCTTCCGCAGGGCAAGGCCACTTCGCTTCAGTGCCGCGGCCTAACTCAAGCCGTGAAGGCCATCTGTGCCACCCTGGGCCAGGTGGAAACGAAGGAGGTGCGGGAGGCGGTGGAGGGCCTCGGACACGTTGAGACCTGGTTCGCCCAGCCTCGGGCGGATCGCTCCGTTCGACCGGAAGTGGAAACTGCCCTGCTGTCCGACATGACCAAGAAGCCCCTGGCTCATCTCATAAAAGATCTGTATGTAATTTCCTTCAATTTCTGGCAGTGTGACATAATTAGAACTTTCCTTTCAGTGTATGACACAATTGCAATTTGCTCCGTGGATTGTTGTGGATTAAACTTGCAATATGATCTGACAAATGAGCGAAATCAACATTTTCAGAATTAGATTTTAGGATGGTTTTTTTTCAGTTCAAATGATAAGATGTTTAATCACCGGTGACCCTCCTTAACAAACATTTTTTTAAATACTATTTTAGGATGCCAAGCATGATGTTTTTTAATGTGCATCATTCTTTAAAATAAACGATTCGTTATAGTGCAGTTGGTTTAGCGACTGACTGTGCCTCGGCGGTCCCGGGTTCGATTCCCGGCGCGGGCTCTCTATTATTCGATCCCGGGGTACTGGTGAAAATGTGCCCCTCACATAGTGCCAAGAGAGGTACAGAAAATGCTGTAGTGATATGCATTACAGTGAATTAAAAAAAAGTTCAATCTATCCGGTAATAGCAATAAGTGAAACTGATTTGTAAATCAGACTGTGGACGACCTATGCGGTCAGACTTCAAATCGCGTGCCCATTGTTTAGGGCTTTTTATGATTGGCGAAGGGCTTTCTCGCACCCACCCCCGCCCTCCATCCATATACATTGATCGCGAGTGGCGCGTCGATCGGTTATTTGGTCCTCATCAGTCAGGCAACAGTTTGGGCTACGACGTTCTTTAATTGAAAATGGCTGCATTGCTGAGCTTGCGTCAGGCATTGCATGCGTTCGACAGGGCACTGACCTAACCCACTCGTTCAGTCAATGTAGTCTCGCTCATCCGTACGCCGGCAGGAGGCGCAGTTGATCGAAAAATTCTTCCTCCCCCCAACGCAAACTAATTTGGCGCGACTCTATAACCAGTGTACAGTGCTCGTGCTGCTTCTGCTGCTGCTGCTTGGTGCACGGCTCTCTGTGGCTGTCTGGTCGGAGTTGGCGTGATTTATTCAGTTTCGATGTCTGATAGGAATACGTGATTCCTCTCCACCCTCGCTTCGGCCGCGTCCATCTCCCCCCCCCCCGGTCCCCCTCCCCTGCTTCTTCTTCTCGATGCAGTTTGAAACGCCTCCGACCTTTTCACCCCGGCCGGTTGTGGCACGTGCGCAGACTCATGCTGAGGGAAGGTGGATGGGTGGTCGGGTATCGGGTTGGTGGTGGAGGATTTTAGGGATTGGGAGGGGTGAAGGAGGCTGGTAGACATTAGCATTTTCGTTTCGTTTGCTCGGTGGGCCTTTTGCTGAATGACGCCATTTTACAGTATACGAGTCTTGTGCAAAATTAATTTGACTCTTCTCTACGTAAACGATGCTGAGAGTCATCACTATTGAACCACATAAAGAATCCGGCTCTTAGTGTAGCACTATCCGGCTCTTAGTGTAGCACTATCCGGCTCTTAGTGTAGCACTATCCGGCTCTTAGTGTA
>JAQGBY010007096.1:0-12191 GCA_034698785.1 Mycogona germanica | reverse complement strand
TGAGTTACTTCACATTTAACGTTTGCGTTTATCGCGTGTCATCGTGTAAACGTAAAATAGCCGGTAAATTTTAACAAATAATTTTTTATTTCATTGGTGGTTACTGTAACCCCAGGTAAAACCGGGTACCCTTCTTGTGGAAAGTTAAAACTCTCGATATTTGCGGAAACATCGCCTGACCGATCTCAGTCACAATCTAGATTGATTGCCAGATCTACTGGGGAAACTTGATTTATCGATCTCCTGCAATAGATTCCGCTAGGATCGAATCCTTTTCAGCGATCGTCACAGCTGGCGCATTCTCAAGGGGAGCAGCGGAACCGTTTGATTGCGGCGTCATGGTCAAGTGCTGCCCCTTGAACAGGTTCTACTCGGGCAATCACACAGGACACGACCGCTGCCATGTGTGGTGCGGGTCAGCTCTCAATCTGGATCTGGGGTGGGAAGGGGCGGAGGAGATGTAGCACTCAATAGGCAGCTGCCAGTTTGGAGTGGAGGCGTGTGTGCCTCCACTTTGGCTCGCTATCAGAAGTCAATTTGCCAGACGGATGGCTGCTGGCTCGGAGTGATCCAGTGATACTCCAACAGCAACCAAAGGAAAATTTAAGTGGGGGGAGAAGAGATGGGAATATTGTGATGGGGAGGGGGCGGTTGGTTCTGGTTGTCGCGGCTACGCGCAGCTAGAAACCCCGAAAAAGTTCAGAAACCTAAATCTGTAAAAATCACTTTTACAAATGTTGCACCAATACTGATTAACAATTGTGTTTTGATCACCAGTTCGAATCCCAATTGCGATTACATGATTATTATTACTGCTTATAAATGTCGTGTCGTTACAGGTTTCGAATCTTGGCTTCGAATCGTTACTCAAATTTACTCGAGTTTTGACAAACAGAATTTTACGAAATTTAATGTTCATTAAAATAAATACAGCATGCATTATAGAAGGGAGTCGATTCAAATTTTAAAAAAAAGTGATTTCGCATTTTTTTTTTTTTTTGTTTCCTATCAACTGTAGTCAACCGCACTACAGGCTAATTTACGTCCCCCTCATGGTGCTTAGACACTTTGCGAGGGGGAACGACCAGTACCCCGGGATCGAAATTTTCGAGAGCCCGCGCCGGGAATCGAACCCGGGACCGCCGAAACCACAGTCAGTCGCTAAACCAACTGGGCTACGACGAGTCGTACAAATCTTATCGGATGCGATTCAATTGACAGACGCCGAAGTCCGCTTCCTGGTTTATTCCTGACTGAAAAACGCATTGTTGCTTTTAAAAAGTCACCCTATTTCCTGCTTTTGATTTTTTTTTAAATGTTTATAATAATGTTACAGATTTTTAATATAATCATGCGTTTAATTTGTTATTTAAAATATCAATTTTTAAATATGAATGATCAAGAGTCTGTGACTGGATTTTTAATGTTATGCACGCATATACATGTACTATTAAGACGACAATTCCAGGTTTTGATCAATTGGCGTGTCATCTTGTTTTGGGTATGACACGTACGCGAGATTACAATTACAATTACAAATTTTACACGCAAGCAGCCCCCAAGAAAGGGGCCTATGGCAGGGGATTAAAATTTTCTAGCGTGCTTACGTATTCATTTATGGCTTGTGCGTGTTAGTTCAAAACAAAACGACACCTCTAGGATAAAGACGTGAATAGCTGTAGCGTGTAAATGGAACTTTAGAATTTGCTAACATGATTACGCGATTGCTTTGTGAATTATGATCATATCGTTTTTATGGCAATATTAATTGTGTACGGTCTGCGCTTCCATTCGTTAGTTTAAATTAAAATGCGATGCTCTTTTTCAAAGTTTTCCGCTGATGATATACGACGCCCTTCACATGATATAGAAAAATTCAAACAAAAGCGCTCATGCAAGCTAACAAGGATGACGTATTGTTTCAGCACACTCGAAACCGAAAATTACGGAGCCCAGGGACACGAGATTCACATATTCATATACTGAACAAGTACCTGGACAACAAACTTCAACAAAGAGTGAGCTCATAATGGCTCAAGATCACACAAAGGATGCTTTTTATCTGCTAATTAAATTGGTGAAAAATTGAAATGCGCCTCGCTCATTGAATGCACAATCGTATTATTCTTGGAATTGTCCGAAAGCAAAATCGAATTGAAGCTGAAGATTGACAACTGCTCTGTCGGACGAATGTTGTGCGGTTGAGCAGCGTTGAATCGTGACCGACTCGTGAATTGTGATTTGCGGTTGGCCTTTTCACTAGCTTTTCTGTTTGCAAAGAGTCATGAATCCCGACGCGAAATGCGGGTCATGTACATATGAAGTTTCGTAGAGTCGAGGCCAGACTGCACACCGCAGCATCAGGAGTGATTTAGGCGACTCACAGTCCACGTGTCATACAGAAGAATTCAGCCAGGGATTACCAGAAATTGGATGCGATGCTCTTCAGATCTCATGTTAGCGTCTGGCAGAGCTGCAATGAGGAAATGAAGCAATATCCTGAGTTTCAAAGGACGCAGATTTCTTTTAGTTCCTTTATACAGTATGATGGGCGGTTACATTTTTCTGACCCAAAGTCGTATGTTTTGGGCTCAAATATCCATCTGTGTGTAACAAATTAATCTCTATTATAATCCTTAGTTTTAACCTACCTGTCTGTCCGGGAGTTTACTTACTTGGCTTGACGAAATTGAGTAAAATTTGAGCTTAGTGAGTTCCTCAAATTTGTAGTCGAGCGCAAGTTATTTCAGATTACAATTTTGTGTATTTCTCGATGAATCATCCAATTAAAGTTTCCTAAAAAAGCAACCCTTCGCCATAAATTTAAATATGGCGTCTCCACTTCTCCAAAATGAGGATGTTGCTATGACGTCATAGCTGCCAGCCATATTTCCATATTTTCTATTTGTAAATCGTTTAATACCTGACTATTTAACAAATTCGGAATAAAATGCTTATTTGTTTTAATCAGATTAGACATTTAAATTGTGATGCGATTGAAAAAACTATTGTATAAAATGGATTAAAAAGAAGTGTATTTACAACATTACCATGCCACATGAGGGAATGGGTTTTCAAATAAATATTTTTTTAACTGTATTTAATTTTGATTGAACATTTGAAAAGTATTTCGCTGACATGACGGGGACTTTCGAGCAAAGCCGGGTAATTTCTCTAGTAAAAGAATAAAATGTATTGTCAAACTATCCTATGAATTCGTATAAGCGAAGAATCAGACAAATTCATTTCGAATTCCGTGTCTGGTGGATTTTATATTTTTTTTTCGCCGTCCCATCTCTCACACCTTGGGGACAGATAAATGGAAATTTCTAATTTATCCTTTTTGGAAAATGGGTCTGCCAGCTCGGTGAATCTGCCACTTCCATGCCTTCCACGAACTGGTAAAGGTTCGAATCCACAATTAGTTGATTCGTAGACAGAGGCAAATATGTTCTGTCCACTTGATCAACGCTGAAAGCCGGCTGATGACATGCTGCTGGGTTGTTCCAATGATAGAGGAAATGTGACCTGTTCGGGTTCGGGATCTCAGGAGCATCCCCATCCAGTCAGCATCACGTGACTCGAGACTACCTGGGCCACCATATAGGCATTCGGATGCATATTGCATTGGTGCACTTTACGTTGACGCTTGCACTGGTAATCCCACGTCAGGGACACACACATACATGCTGGCACACGTGTCCGGGCATTAGGCCAGAGTGCACTTCATTAGATTGTGTCTCTACGTGCACTAGTGGAATTGTTCCTATGACACTGAGTCCTGGCAAAAGCGGGGTAAAAGAGGTCCGTGGACGTGCCGTGCATGCAGATTGCCGAAAGAAGTGGCCATGGGAGATTCAATATACGCTTTCCATTTGACAGACGATGTCGCCGATAGCTTTGGTGCATTTCTCGACGTAGAAACCTATTATTATTTATTACTCGTACAGAGCATATTGTTCATATTTCGTTTCCTAAGATCATCGATGGGGATTTTAAATTCTGATCAGAGAACACTGTTTATTGTTTATTATCGTCTAAATCAAATCAGCAGCATGGAAATAATATGTAGGTGATTAGATTTTCGGAAGTTTACACCGGTAGCGATTGGAACCATGTGGTGAATTTGAGGTATTCATCAAGAACAACTGAATGTGACAGAGAATCGAATGAGAATGCGAAGCACGAATTAAATACTCATTAATAAATGACGATCCTTCAGAAAATATGATTCCTGAAGATATTTTGAGAACAACGTTACTCAAAAATGGCCAAAGTTATATTAGTTGAAAAATTACATGAATTAATGCAGTACAGAATCTCCTGTAGTGCTATACACTACAACACGGCCGCAAGTTTTAGACGTGTCAACGATTGCGTTTAGTAGTTGAAAGCCAGCAAATTTTAGATTTCCTGGTGGTTTTATGGGAATCCGTGCAAAAACACAGCCATCTGCTCCACTCAGTCTATATATGTCTATGATCTAGCGCTCGATTTGCGACGAGTTTAAGCAACTGCTCGGTAGATGGCGTTGACGATGTATTAAATGTGCGCATATAGGCGTATATCACGATCGGCATTGTATCGCGTAAATCATATGAGTGTGTATTTAGATTTAGATATAATTATCGCCGCGCCGTGGCGTATGCTCGATTGTGTTCGAACAATTGGCGCTAGACTTCCACCCTAGAGTCAACAACGTCACATTCGAACGAAATGTCAGTGGTCAACTTGGCACTTGATATGACATTAACAAAAATCGGTTCATCAATCTCATATTTCTCGTCAACAATCTGGCGATTTTATTGATCCATGATCAACACGTCTATCTCGACCAATACAACTTGATGGATCAGAAGGTGAACACTAGAGCGTACAATCCGCTGACACGTCAAAATTAATATTAAATACAGTAGACACGAAGGCTAACTACAATGGAGTCGTCTCGAGTTGCAGTGTATGTATGGCCTTCGGTTTGCGGTGATGTAGTCCTATTACAAGATTGATCACCCAGGCTACAGTAGTAAGACTCCGGGCATTGTTTTTGTAGCACTCTCGTTTCCGGACGCGAACATCGGTGGTGGAAAACGACAGAAGCGCAATACAAGATATGTAATTCGATTGCGGGAATGAAAAAGATGATCCGTTCTGACAACGTCACCCAGGCCTCTTATAAGTGTTGGCGGTGTACTCTGTATATGTATGTGTGTGTATGCGCCCTGGCGTTCTTCCATGCGACAACGCGCGACCACATACTTATTATTATCCTTGATTTATAGACCACTTGTTTTTCTTTTGTCAGGGCAGGTACCTAGCCAGGTCGCAACCCATCTGGAGTCAAAAATAGAATAAGCCTCATCTTTTCTGCCATCCATGTCGCGGGTATGGTGATGTACAGACTGTGTGCGCCGTGGAAGGAACGGTTGCACCGGACAATGTTTAATTAAAATCTCATACAATGCAGGAGATTGGTTCTTCCTTTCTCTTTTCTCATTTCGCATTTTCACTGGATACCACATTGTCAGTGGATGATGCCATCATCATTTTTACAGAGATTACTGCCGACAACGTTTGGTTCCAATAAAGACATTTTTTTTAGTTAAACTCTTTATACAAGGTTTCGCCCAAACATTTTCAACATATCGGGCAACTACCGTCACCTATCGGTAAATTATCGGTAACTATCGCCGCCAGCCTTTCTTAGTACCTTCCCGGCGATACTCAAGCGAGACTACTTTTTACTATCGATCACTTGACGCCCTTTCAAATATGCCAATTTTTCATTGACAAAAAAGGGTATTTAGCAAAATGATTTGTTTTCTCAACTAATTCATTAAATCGTGTGCGAGACATTTAAATAATTTGTAGCGCTATCGTTTAATTAATGTTTAGCCCATTCTTAGCAAATGAAATTAAAAATTGTCCTGTTCTGAATCACGTAGAATAAATTTCGCCATTGCCATTGTATTTTTTAGCCTTGGTTGGCTAAAGAATTTTGATTTTCTACTGGAATAAAAAAATAGGGTCTAGATATGGTGACTGAAATTGAACGATTAATTTTTAAATTAGAATTTAATATTTGATTTATTCGGTTCTCTTTTCGGTTTTCCCGGTTAACCCTACCGTTTCATTCGGTTCATTTTTCGGTTGCCGGCTAATCCTAATGTTTCACGTACAGGTTTGACTTAACAGTCGCCCGAAAAGGGACAATTTCCGCATTTCCACATACAAATCCAATAAATAATCAAGCAATAATTCTATTCCCCCCCACCCAAGCCCCCTTCAAGCCCGCAAGTGGCCGATTGAAGACACCAGAACGATCGATGGCTCGCGGCAATTGAGGCTGCCTGGCGTCCAAAAAATAAAACATTATTAATTATGTGCCGACATAGGTTCTTAAGTGAATTTTTGTTGTTGTATTATAATAATTTATAAGATTATAGGTCTGGAGTTCTGGTTAACTGTTGTGATCATGTGGAGAGGAGCGCCAAAACCGGCTCACAACTGCTAAACATCAACCGCATTTCCAATAAATCGATCCGGACAGCTTAACGGATCCATTATTTGAAATTATACTCAAACTACAGTTGAGCCAAGAGGATAAAGGTGGGCACCTCGCTGTCTATGTCTGCGTTTTATCCAATACGAGAAATCGGGAAATTTTATCGTCGGGAAATCATAAAAAATTAGATGGGCGCCATAAAGCGCAACAGGCTTCCCCTCGCAGAGCGTGTTGAGCGTTTGCCCAATTAGATTAACCGTGTATATTGAATATGCACTCGCAACGAGTTAACTGGTTTCGTTTTATGAGCCGGGGCCCGGGCCGAGCTATAAACGAAGACGTTAACTTCCATTCGCCGCCAAGAAATGGGCGAGTGGCAGTAAAAATAAAGGTGCCAAGTCTTATTGTGTTATAAGTAAGGAAAGCAACGAATGAGGATTTATTCATGAGACTAAAATGGTTTTGTTCCCGTGAGTAATGACTGATACTGTAATTTGTGAATGCGAATTGGAAGGGGGGAACTTTTATCGCTCTCCTTTCACGCTCACCAAATCTGATGATATTACTGGACCAAATGGGACTAGACTCGACTAGACTAGACCTCGAACGGTGTTAACCAGTTAAATTCTGCAAATATTGGAAGTCAACAATCGTAAAGGATTATGACAGTTTGCTGGCATAAAACATAAAAGGTTGTGTCAGAGCGGAAATCGTATGTTCTAAAAATAAAAGATAGCCCAAGTCATAAATGGCAAACGACCACACTTTGAACAAGTAATGTAGCAATAAATGGATCTTGACAACAGTGCTCCGTAAAACAAATAGCGTGTATATACTTTGTCTCGCATCATTCCCCACCTCCCTCACTCCTCATTCGGTTAAATTAGGTGAGGTTTTGTTTGGGATCCGATGGTGATTTACCAGGCTTAGTTAGAGTAATTGTAGGGTATTTGATTGGTCGGACAAGTGGTGTACACCCAAAATATCGTACACGCCATTACTGAAGAACGAGCCTCTTGGTAATGGGTGTGTTTGTGTGATAAAGAAAAATGAATTCTTGGTAACCCAGAACTACGTTTAATGTGATTTTTTGTTGTTGCGCAGTTACGGGTGAAGGAAACGAAAAATCTATTAAAAGCATTGCATTCGGATCTTATTTACACAAAGTAATCGATCGAATTAGGCTTTGGAATTAATTGAACCAAACTACTGAATAACAAAAATACAATGAAAAACTGTCACGCTTCAATTTCCATCCTCATCAGACCCGAGATTTACCGGCGCAATATTTCCTAAGAAAAACTTTTTATTTCGGATAAAAGGCAACAAAAATAATTGTATATTTTTTTAATGTACTCTTTTTTTAATGTACTTTGGGCATTTGATGGAAGTAATTGAAAAAAAGGATAATTTTCGATTCCGAATATATATTTTTTATTATTTCCCATCACTACATGTCTCCGCACTACAGGCGTTTATGTGCCCCTCTTGGTGCTTAGGCAATATGAATTTATATTTTAACATTAAAAAATTATATATTGTATATAAAGAAATATATTCATAAAATTCTGTGAATTTTGAAATTATTTTCGTTAGGATTAGTGATTCATTTTGCATAAACATAATTTTTTTAATGAATTCTGGGTGTCGCTTTGAGTGGCCTGGGTTGCAACTTTAAATTTAGAGTGTGTTAAGCAGATAAATGAAGCCGCCACGCTTCTTCGTCAGTTGAATTTGAAAAATGGTTGCGCCATTTGCAGCTTCAGAAAGCTCTTTATAGCCAGAAAACATGGTAAAATTATTTTGATTTTTCTAAATTATCGGGTATTGACGAAAGCATGGGGTAAGATCTTTTCGTGTTTGTCATGTGTTTCACAAATCTTCAAAGTCTTCAGTATTCGTGAAGATCTGTCGTAAACTTATGTTTATTGACGATCTTGTTACCGACTTTAATTGCAGTCCTAGCAATTCCCTTACATCTGATTATTAATCACATCGGTATCATATCTACTATTTTTTCAAAGAATTAACGTCGGTTGAGCGGATGCCAGACTAATCAACCAACGCACGACTTGACTCGACCAAAACAACCGCCGTTCAATCTTGAATAAATGGGAATGCAGGATACGTCACGATCATTTCCGTTCCGCCGCTAATCATCGAAGTCATATAACGACGTAACCCTATTTTTGCATTTGACGTTCATACGTTAGAGTAATTGGAGGAAGAGAATATCGACATTTCCCGGAAGCGAACTCCGGCGACGGATGTCGATCATCGCTCAATGCTAATCATCGCTTGGTCCGAGGGAACAACGTTATTCTCTGCGATTGTACCATTCGAAAACAGCTGAATCACGTATACGCCCCCAAGTCGCTAGTAAATGAAGCGAATGCAAATGTACTCGGGAAATAAATGGGGCAGGTTTGTTGCGAATATGCCAACAACGACATTTTTGACGATGGGTTGATTTTTCAATGACGCGCGTTCTTGTTATTTCTTTTCGTTCACGAATAGTCACTCCCATTCACAGTCCACCAGTGAGTGACCGAATTATGACCGTTTAGCCACGTGGAATTGACCGTAATGTCAATATATGAATGTTGCCCCTATTTTTACGACAGTTGGCAATCACTGCTTGCACGGCGTTCGCTTATAAGAAGAATCATGTCAAACGAAGACTATGCCACAGGTGCATTTTTCGGTGATGATTCATTGTCTGAAACCGTGATGACATCGAATTTAACGACAAAAAATGCAATTCTGACTTTCGAAATGCCGGTATGGACATCCTATGCAACAAGCTGAATGTATAAAAATAGTTGACTGAGGTCGCAGTGTCAAATAGCATGAAGTTTACATGACAAAATAGAAACTATAGATATTGCCTAGTACAACAGCTGCTCCATTATCCCAGAGTGCATATTTTTTACTGCTTACCATAAACCAGATTTGGTTATGCTGGGGATCGGAGTAAAGGAGTAAGCATTCGATCATCACTCTCAGGGAGGTCAGAGTTCACTTTAAAAAAGCTATTTATTTTCAGTTTCTAATAACAAATTTAAAATCGTTCGAATAATATGGTTAAGAAAAAACTTAAGTACACGATAGAAAAATACCAATCTCCTTCTCTCACCCGACAACCACGTCAACGTTTCTTTTCGACCTTCGCTGGCTGACCTCCGCAAGAAAATATGTTACGAGCCGTTACACGGAAACCCTCTTAGGTAATACAACTGCCCCTACCATCCACCTCTCACCCATAAAGCGATAATAAAAAAATCGATATTCCATGTCGACCGAAAAGTTACGCAACTCGTACGACCTTATTGCATAGTTTCGTGTCAACCATCTTAGGAAGGTTTTCCTTGGAAACTTGTCGTTTGGAAGCGTTTGGTATTCCACTTTCGAAGCAATGTTATCCGATTCGCCCACCTGTAGTAAATCCGACGCACCCCCAGCTCGAAGCTCTTCGAAAAATATCCGCTGAGAAAAAGGTGGGTGTAATAATCGTCGAATAAATGTGGTAATGACGAGCATTTGATGTGGCGAGCCGCATTACACTGAACACACACCTCGCCTAACCAGGACGTGTGGCGAATCTTGGGGTTGCCCGGCAACCATATCGCGCTGACGTCACGAAAATAAAAATGTTTACCGAACCCCCGACGAAGACCTTGACTTTCCTTACAAAAAACAGATGTTGGAAGTGAACGGAAGTCGTGCGGGCGTATGTGCAAACGCGCCGCCCCAAATAAGTCAACAACTCTCTCCAACCACATACATGTGTTTTGGCTCCATGAAGTGGCTGAGCATTCTTTAGCTGCAATTGCGCCCTGGGCCAGCGCAAACAGAAAGATTCCGTAAAGATTGTTTATCTCCGAGGACACGGTATTAATTTTCATCTCCAGTAAAACCTAATTGCATCTTGGAACCTTGATTTACTTCGACCAATAAAAGTGTAATTAATATTTTATCCCCGCAGGAAATGTCGCTTGTGTCATTTGCCAGAAAACCATTTCGCACAAAGTATACGATAACTTGTGAAAACATCGAATGAAAAAATAAATAGATTTTGGAAACGCTAATTAATTAAATTCGATTACTGATCGAAAAATTTGGTTTCGCTTTGAAAGAGGTCAAGTGAGACATAGAAGGCAGCATCGATCCATTTTGAAGAAAATAAATTTAAATTAGAGGTATTAATTACGCTAAGCAGAACATTTCCTCTTGTACACATATTTTCTAATTTTTCCACCAAGCAATTTTACAAGATCGGTCAGCAAGCACTGTTCATGTATGAACAATTTTTAGAGTCTCAGTTGAACCCTCGTAACTATCGTGTGTGTCCTGGGCAGGTGTTCATATGGCACCCCTATTGAAATAGATCAGTAATTGTAGGCGTGGACGACAGACAAATGTGTAACATGTGTCGCCATTAAAACTTGACGAGAGAAGGTTGTACTGTAAATAACGGGTGGCAATTTATTTTTTTACTCGCCGGATACGCCTTCTGTGATTTGGTCGTCAGTAGCGGTTGCTCAATTTCACTGTAAGGTACGCATCCACCGACAAACGATTCCAGAGAACATATCCCGTCTTGTTCGTTCCATAAGCTGCGGATGTTGATCAGAAAATTGGCTGACTCGTCGATACTAAGTAGGTCATTCGGAATCATCCTCTCTCTCTCATCAGTGATGTGTCCGTACATGAATTTTTAGCAACATGTAACAACCTGTACATGTAGTCAGACAGTCAAAAGGCATGGACCTCAATAAAAGTACTAACAGTCTATAGGTGGTTCCCGACGAATTTCTGACTGGAATCCATCAGAGAGCCCATAATTTTGTATAGCGACTCTGGTTTGGAATTCTTGTTGCGAATAAAATTGATTAAAAATAATTGACGTTGCCGCGGCGCTGCTCATGGACTGGGCTGTTAATAATTGGTACGGATGACGAGGTAGTGCTGGATCTTTCAATCCGCAGATAATGAATCGACAAAGACGGTACACTTTTATTTGGTTTCTCGCTGGCATAGTAAATATAAATTCTCTGTATAATTCGGCCATCGAAAAGCGACGTTTCGTTTTACGCGACATGTTTTTTTCCGACGTCAGAATCACGTCTAGATGCGGTTGAGCGAGATTAGTGCGACGTTGCAAGAAATGTAAGTGCACTGGTGCATAACAATAAAACATTTAAAGGGCAATATTTTATTCAACCTGATTTCTGACGGGTGAAACCAGAACAGGAGATCTCTGGTAGCTTAAGCTCAGTTTTCTAGCGGTACGCTGATTTCTCAAGCGGAACTGACAAGCGGCTTACACACAGGCTCATCAACATGATCTGTGCATGCTTGAGTACCTCGTTGAATATAAGCTCGTAATTTCTAAAGAAAATAATGTATGCAAAATTAGATTCGAACGCGCCGAAAACGATTCTTCCCCCCCCCTCCCCCGATTTATTTTCGTCTTGTTCTTCGGCCGCAACTGGTGAGCTGAAATTCTACTGATCTGCAGAGCGCAGGTTCTGCGTGGAATTAATTACTCGTTTTTTATTTATATATATTTTTTTTATCAACTGTAGTCAACCGCACTACAGGCGTATAGGCACTATGCGAGGGGCACCTCCAGTACCCCGGGATCGACACTTTCGAGAGCCCGCGCCGGGAATCGAACCCGGGACCG
>JAQGBY010007095.1:0-12192 GCA_034698785.1 Mycogona germanica | reverse complement strand
AATATTTTGTTTGTTCAAAGTTAGCTCCAGAATGAATCAGAACAGTCTTTTGCGCGAAAACACAGATACAGTAATTATAAACGACCTACCAGTTATCTGATTCAGGTTGTCAAGAACGACTTCCTCATTTTCGTCAATCTGATGAAGCAAAAAGGAAATTCAGCACACGTCTTACCAAAGAGTACTTTCAGGAGTAGAATGTAGAATGAACATTCGCACATCAGGACAATTTAGCAATAAAGCAATCTAATGAAGTAATTACCGTTGCAAATTAAAACTGTGGTTTCTGGTTAAGAAAAAAATCAGAGTTCTATCATAGTTTCTGTTAAGGATTACAGTGAAATCATATTTACCGGAACCGGATATCCGACCATCATTTCTGGAAACTTCATTTGATTCATTGTTGGATGGACACGGTGCCTGTGCTTTGCCCTATTTGGACACATTGGATGAATACTTTTGCCGGAAGAAAATACCATTCTCGTAACAAAGCTACCAAAGACGATCATGTAATTGTTGCCTGGTTTGGCTGAACTTTATGATATTTTGTATGTAAATGCGCAATGTAATAAAATACTATTGGATAAAATTTTCAATCAATTTTGTTTTTTTAATGCAAACTAAGACAATTGGCGGCTTTGATAACTATCGCTTACAGTCTAAGCAGATTGGCCGATCGAGTTTTGATGAATGTTTTAAGGTCCTCGTGAGTAAAGAAGAAGATGAGATCGGGGTCGGGTAAGTATCCTTCCTTGACCATCAAATCAGCCAAATGTCGGTAGGCGTGGCTCACACAATTAAAATACTTGATCATCCAGGACTTGGAACAAATAAACGAAATTGATTATACGTTTTTACTTTTTACAAGCAATTTAATGTTTTCACAAGTTATCGATTATGAGTTTTTGCAGTCAGTCGTCAATAAACTGAAAAGCAGATTTGCTCACCTTTGTCTGTTCTCGTTGGCAAATCGCCATTTTGGAGCCACGCAGAACGAGGGAAAGCAGCTTTCTACAAATCAGAATGCATCAATCGCAAATAAGTTTTAACTTTGTCAATTCAAGAATCGATCACGTAATTTAAAAATAAATATTTTTATGAAGTTTGAATGATACATAATTTTAAATATATGTATACATTATTCAACAGATTATCTTATTTTTAGGAATTACAATAGTCTTACTTTCGGAAACCAACGATCTCAGTTTTAATTGTTTCCATTGGATCAATTGGTTTTGATTCTTCGACTGCAAGTGCTGCGGGGTACTTCGCCGTATCCTTTAATTTAAACCAATAAGTTTGATACTAATTTCAAAATGGTTTTTTAATTTACGAGTTTGTTTTTCACCATTCGATTTGAGTAATGAAAACTCCAAAACCAGTCCTCTCTTGTTAGAATAAATTTAAACTCTGGACCCACAATAATCTTCAGTTCTAATACATTTATAGTAATTTACGATTTTTTTTAATTCCTGATGTTTATAAAATGTACATTTACCATGTACATGGATGGTACATAGAAAATTTAAAAGCAGAATGAAATTAAAGTATATTTACTTGAATAACTTTGACAAGCTTGATCGGATTCATTGCCCAGGATATCGATTGTAAGTCAAACTGAAAGGAGAAAATATAACTTTAATTCATTTAGCTAAAATATTACACTTACCACCGTCGACATTTTACATATTTTTCGTTTGTGGTTATTTTAAGGCGCTGTCTGTAGTTGCCATCACCCAATTGATATGCCTTATTGTTAAAATATTATTGTTTATATCATCGCCTAAGTTAATCTGTGTCTCTCTTAGTGGTGCAGTATTAATATCGGTATCCGGAAGCCGAATAACCCAGAGCACGCGTCGGGAATCGAACTCGGGGCCGCCGACCCACAGTTGGTCGCTATACAGATTAGGCTACGACAAGTCGTCTTTAACCCCAAATTATATAGAAATAATTTATAAGAAAACGGATCAAATCTGTTCATTTAAAATTTTAATTTTAAAGAAATACAACTCCAGTAGGAAGCAAATGACAGCAACGTTACATTATTTTAAAATATGTCTTACTTCTTGAATGCCTCTGTGCCCATGACGCTCAAGGAAATCTAGGAACTTCTTTCCAGAAACTGTATTGCTATTTTTCAGCTAGTCTAAAGCATCCTACAACAAAAATGTTGCCATATTGTACGTCAGGATTTCTCTAATTGTTAATTAAAAATTATCTTTTAAAACATTTTCATGATGTGATTTCAAAATGCTTATTTAAACCCTTAAATATAGAGCAGTTTTGGACATTGTAGCTAGATTTTAATTTAATTTTAAGAATGAATTACAATAAAAAATACAGCTATTGTCTAAGTATAACTTAAAACGTAAGCAGTTCATATTTGGTAAAGCAAACCTCCAAGGACATTGTTGAAAACTCTTCAGCTTCATCTTCCTTGGCAATGGACCTTGCCAAATCCTATAACAAAAATGTAACAAAATCTAACCATTATGGCATATGAATCTAGTGATGGCTATAACAGGCAGCGTCTTAAAAAAAATTAAATCTGTAATCGCATGAGTTACAGCAATTTACAATTAACAAGAACACATTTTTAATCCTGTCACATTCCTGTGATAGTTTTTCTTTTACCTTCCAAAATGTTTTTAATCAAGTAAGAACTTTTCCATGCAGTCATTAAATATGGGGTAAAATAAGACGATTGATTACCTTAAGCAGGATAGGGACTTCACCGCTAAGAGCACCGTTGCCGGAACCGATTAGGTTGGCGAAATCCGTGTAATGATCTTGGGTTAAATCTTTGAGAAATCAGATAAATATAATGAAACATTCATCTAACGGCAATTGACTGCTTAGCAAAGTGTTAGCGGTTTCATCGGTGTTGGGCATTATTATTTAGCTATTCTGTTCACAAACCTTTTCCTCCAGACATCAATGTGAAACACAACAGATTCCAAATGCTGGATGCAAGGGTCAACCTCATATGAGCATCGAATGTCTGCACAAAATGTAGGATTTGAAATTAAATATAGAATTAATTTACCAATGGACGAAAGTTACAGAAATAAGAAAATTTTCATTTCATACGTACTGGAATGGACTCGGTGTATGCCTTTTCGATACTCTGGATAACGTCATCGATAGTCAGAAGCCCAAGACTAGGACATTTGTAATTGTTGGCCAGATTTGCGATACGCCTCATTGTTAACCAGCCAAAAAGCACGCCCTGTAATTTTTGAAATATCATTAGAATAACTACAATTAGAAATAATTTCCACGAGTTCAAAATGTTTTCAAAATAATTTAATCAGGGTAATTAGAAAACAGAATAACGATAAGAATGTTTGATATCATATTGTTGACAGTTTCAAGTAATACTTATGAATTTTTGAACATGGAGAATTTTTGCGAAACATCTAACGCATCAGATGACCTCAACGTGATAGAACATGAACAATGAAATGTTTTTATATACTTACACGCAAAGCGTATGACATAATTCGAAGTCTGGCGCTAAGGGGCGGATTGTGATATCTTTCTCGTGCTTTCTCACACACCTCAGTGTCGTCCAACACTCGACCATAAATTCCAATATCCATTGCTTTAGTCGTTTCAAGTGCCCAGGTCTTTTGCTATAACAATTTTGGATGGACACGTACAGTTTATGATATAAGACTCGATATTCGAAGCGCTATTTCATCCTTGAGTACCTGTAAACATAAACCTGTAAACATAAGCTGCACAACCCCATAAATCGAATATTTAAGCAGCGCCATCTATTGGTTTCGGCAGAGGCTGAGGCGTCTATGTGGACAAAAATCATTTACCTGTATCTGATCAAAAAGCATGTGACCATAATACGTTTTCAATCCATCAAGAGTGGTTGGGTCGAATCTGTGTCTGGAGATTTTGTACGAAAATGTCATCTAGAGATTGAAAACAATTGGTATCTAATGTAAAAAACAAACTATATAGAGTCCGAACAATTGATTTTAGGTTTTCACTAGAAATCTAAAACAAAATCTCATTGACTATGATTTTCTTTATTTTAGGTGATATTTAACAGAACCACAAAGTATGACGTTTGAGAGTTATATTTGTACAAGGTTTGAACGTATGTACTAACTACATAAGAACGAATACTGACCTGCACAAATCCAAGTAAGGAACGAAGAATGGACGAATTTGTCAATGGAGATATAGCTCCGGGCATGATTTCCCTAGAATTAGAATTATCGTTCAACTACTGAAATATAGTTAACCAATTTGCATGCTATTTTCAAGTATTGAATGTGAAATGCAAAATATTTTTAACGAATTTTGAAAACGAAGTTAACGTCAACGGTAAATTTAATACACCGAAAAAAATACATTTGCATATATTAGGCAACTAATGAATATTAAATAGCTGTACTCTGTACCCCAATACCAAAAATTCGTGTGAGAAATGAAATGTTTTGAGTGGAAAATCTTTTAATTTAAAAATTAAATATTCAAATTTAGTAAGTGGCAACCAAAATTTGACTTTTATTTATCCAATTTTCTTAAAATATTCTTACCCAACATTAGCCGTGGAAAAATGTTCCTCGTCAGTCTTCATGCATGAATCGAACCCATGTAAAATCTCAAATTCGGTAAACGGGTTTTCATTGGTCACCGGCCTCGACTGCGAACGAATAGGAACGTAGAGAAAATACTCGAACGAGTCAAAAAATGATTTCCGTAACAGGATACGCCATTTTTAATTTTGCTCTTATCATTCTTACCTGAAGAAGAAAGATTTCTCCGTCATGTATTGCCCATTCAATATCTCTTCCGGTTCCAAAGCACTTCTCGAGAAATAGAGCAATGTTGGCCAAACGGATTGCATCCTCGTCGGAGACTGTCATCTCTGATGACTTTTCAGACGTCACATTCTGCTCCACTGTGCCGTTCTCTTCTGCAATTGGTGAAATAAAAAATAGAATTACTGCAATAATTGCATAATTGCAATTGATCTCAAATTAGCTTAAGGAAAGCTGAAAATTATCAAACAATTTCATTTACTAAAGAGCTTATGATATTTGTCAATGCTATTATTTAATATACGCACGACTCTCAAATAAAGACCAACATGTGTGTCAAATTTTAATGGAATAAATTAAAGATTCTCAATTATATATGATCAAATTTCTAGCGAAACGTTTTTTGGGGCCACCCTGTATTTTACCCGACATGGTGATCATGACTCCTTTCTTTCCAATCTGTCTTTCTTCAATTCCTATCTCATTATTCCAACTTCTGTTGATTATTATTGTGTCCGGATCCGCCATGGCAGATACTACGCTCTAATAAAAGAAAATATACAAATTGTTTTGACAAAATATCAGATATATTGCTTTCGTAATGGACCAAAGGCAGCGGATAAACGAATTCCTACATGTAAAAGTCTACGTAAAGCTGCAAGCGTGCGCTGCCTTTGCTCCATTTCAAAATCTTATTTTTATAATCTTACTTCTCCCAGTCCATAGTTGGAAGTAAGGATCATTTTCCCCAGACTTCCGGTTAGTGGATCTCTGCTGAACAGAACACCAGCGACATCTGCCGGCACCATCTGTTGAACAACCACTCCCATGCCTCCGTTTAACAGCTGGCCATTTTGCCTGAAGACAATGAAAGAAATAGTTAGATACTTTTCTTGTCACGATTGATATGTTATAAGTCAGTAGTGTTTGACAAAGTGTACTAACCGTTTGTATTCGACGGAACGAAAAGAAAATTGTGAAGCCCAGCATGCGATCACAGCTGAAAGAATCTAAAATACCACATACATTTTTGTAAGTGTCTGCCAAACCAGTCTACAGGAAACATTTCAAAGAAAATGGTCTTTCGCAGTTGCTCATTTTTCTGCCAAATCGATTTAATTTTGACAAATTACCTGATCGAATCCTTTGACGCTAAGTATGGTTTCATTCTGGCCAGCGGCTGACATCTCTTCACCGTCTTCCCCTGCAAAATGAACTTTGAAATTATTATTTTCACTATTATCTATTGGTGACAATAAGGAATTGGTTGGATAGTTATTCCTTCCTTTGTCCTTCCTGACTTTGTCTTACCTATTGCCGAAGAACGAACTGCGAATTTCAAACTATCCGATTTATCCCCAAACGTGGACTGCAACTTTGCTCTCAGCTCCACAATCAGTCTATGAGAAATCGATGTGGAGTTTACAACCTCTACAACCCTTCCAAGCAAAATAGAAATGCACAAATTTGATTAATTTTTAATAAAGATTTCACAATATTGTAAAGCTAATCAAAAATTATTACGAAATAACGCAAAAACTTACTTGTCACATTCTTCTGACAGATTACCCTTGACTCGTTTCCTACAAAAACAAGGAATATACTCAATGTGAATGGCGAATTTCGGAACCAAAGCAAATTATTTTGAATGTGGAAAATCGGGATTTACTTGTAAAATATAGTTAAGTGTCATGATAAGGATATTCAAAATGTTATTAATTAAATTCGCAGTTTGCCAATAACTCACAAATTGACGTTGTTTATATTGTTTATATTGTGAAGGATCATCTTGTTAATATACGAATTCATTTCATACCACGCCACATTCTCCATTTGCGAGATGGCCGCCACCAGAGTTGAATTTTCCTCCAGGTGTTCCGCAAACGCAGTCTGGGTGATGCACAATCCAGGAGGAACCGAAAACTACAATTTTTTTAAAAAATCAGTATATAATTAAATAATCAACATTGTCGTTTATTCAAAAATTTAAAAGTATCTCAACTCTTTCTTGCATCTGCTGATTTTTTCCTAAATCAGACATCAGTGCCAAAGACGATCCTTTGCCGCCAACAACTTTGCTGATCCTGCACGCCAACTCCTGAAAGGATACAATCATTTCCGGGCAGCAGGCGATATCTGAAACCGATATATGTAATTCAAATTTGGCATATGTTTCATATTTGCAAGCAGTTTGACATTTTTGGGATTAAGTTTATTAGACAAATCGATTTTTACACAAATCAACAAATTATTATTTCAAGTGATAAATTACAAAATAGTTAATTCTACCTGGTTCTTGTAGGAGTGGAAGAGACCTTAGTTTAAGCGGCGCCGAAATTGTGGTTTGCGGAAAGCTGATTTCCAAGGATCCGTGACCATTTTTGCCGTTCAATACAATTTCTCCGAGTTGAAAGGTTGATTTGTGCTGCCACTGTTCACCACACATTCTACTGAAGCCAGCATCCAAACATTTAAATTGCAATTTATATTGTTGTCCACCTAGATACGAGTACACACCGTTATAAATATAATGTTTCAGCTTCTGCCACTTCAGTTGCATGAAATTTGTATTTGTAAAATCAATGTTAAAAAAATGTTATTGAATCTTACTTGCTGTAAATTTTATGTTAATCTCATGTGGCGGAGTTTTGTGGTGCGCCAAATTTTTGAAATTGAATTTGCACTCGCTGATGTGATGGATTATCATGTTACAGGGTAAGTTGACGTAGCCATACACAAAGCTTAAACAATTAAATAATATAAATTATTATTGCATGTTTATTATATGATCGATTCACTAAAACTGACCGCAATTGTTTTATTTTGCTAAAACGTACTTTGGTACACCGCCGACTACATTTTCAGCAAACAAGTGGAAATTTGTTGAATTCTATAAAATAAATGAAATACTCATTAAAGATTTATACATTAAAGATACAGATGTTACTGTTCTTTTGATAGGTTTTTCTTAATTTTAAGAAATGTATTTTTCTTGCTTTTTAAAGTATCTTACGTTTAGATATCCTTCGACTGAAACTGTATAGTCGATGTTTTCATAGTTTAGTGTTCCTGTTTAGATTAACGAAAAGTGTTTATTTAATTTACTCAAAAATTATTAAACTTAATTCAGATGGATGGTATACAGGAATTACAAATTAACCATTTATTATACATGTATAGAAAAATAGACTAAATTTCAATTACCATGTTTTCGCATCTTCAGGCCCCGTACCAGAATTTGTTGTTCAGGTTCGTTTCCAATATTAATTGTTCCGTAGAGTTGGCCACACTGTTCCAGCGATTCCAATTGAAAACTTTTGCATGGAAAGCAGGTGATTTGAAATGAAGAATAAGAATGACGGAGAACGAAAAACGGAGAATGAGTTAACCAGTATAATAAACTTTGGCGAGTGTTTGATTTGTCAATATTTTATTGCATGCAAATGTTTAGAATAAAAACTAACTGATCAGACAGGTGGCAAACATTGTTGATTCCTGGTGTGGTGGCAACTATCTTGGACAAATAATCGATATTGTAGTCATCAGGGAATATTTGATAATTATTCAGCGGCGTCCATCTGTGAACGACACAAGTCAATTGCGATGTAGTTAATTTACCAATGCACAGCTGGCGTTCGCAACAATACATTATGCTGCTTTCATAAAACTTTTGGGTTCAACCCCTCCTTCTGTAGTCTAAGGTGGGAAGTTTAGTTACCATGACCCGTTGGACCTTTAATTTTCGAGATATCGGGATAACAAAATAATTTCCGATAAATGCTGTCCTTTTCAAATGTGGTCATTTGATCTCCGCCACCCTGTATATTACGATTCTCATTCGCTATTTCATTCGATTCATAAAAAATTTGAAACAATCGTTCATTTTATGCTGTCAATCTAATGACCCAATTTACTTGAGCTAAACTTACAGGAAATTTAAGCGAACCAACAGCAAATCGTCCGTATCCGTTTCATTGTACTTATCACGAATGCGTTTCCTGTGAATAGAATTAGAGTCGATTTTAATGATTAGTTACTTTTGTTTTTAAGAAAATCACGGAATCAAATCATTTCAGATGAAATAATAAAACTTAATAGGCCTCAAATTTGTTTAAAAATAAATATTTATAAAATATCTAATTTGATTAACAAATGTCCTTTCAAAGTTTCTACGTCATCAGTTTGGTTAGTTAGTGGAAGTTAGTGAAGGTATGGAGCGATGGAGTATCCTTGTCTCCTGAAAATGGATAAGCAGTAATGCTATGGAGGGACTTTTTCGTCATATTACCAAGACCTGGATTCTGTTCTCACCGCAGATAACCGTTGAAGGTGACCCGCCACTTGCGCAACGACTCCATCACTTGGAATGTGAGTCCGGCGGCCGAGAAGCGGACTCCATCCGTATTGTACACACGGCTGTCCGGCAAATTGGGCAGCTGGTACTGTTCGCCGGACGGCAGACGCAAATAGACGGACGCCTCCGCACGGCGGCCATGGCGGCGATCTAGTTGGACGCACAGGGCGGCACCCGTTCGGTTCACCCCGTAGAAGCGCACCGAATCCACCGCCTAGCGTAGCGAAATAACATCTCAGTTGTTGGTGACATTGAATAGGTCACAATGTAAAGGGAGCAAATATGCAAATTGCATAAATTGCTTTTATTCGACCGAATATACATTTTTATTTTTTCATTAATGCCAGTATTTTCTTGACTCAAATGAATCATTGTGTTTCTTGAATCATTGTGAATACTTTATATTTTTTATATGATGTTATATTATGTTGTTCCTTTTTAGGGATTTCATGGACCACTTTGGAAAAAAGGATTAAAACTTTGTGTATGATTTTGCATGACAAGCATCAATTATTTGACACAGATTGTCTATGGGTCTGCATTTGGTACTACCATATTTGTATTTGTAATGTCAATACACGTTCCCGCACTTACATTGAGGTCTTCCGGAAGTGGTCGAGGCCATTCCACCTGAATGGCTTCGTGTGGGGAAACGACACCCATCTGAGCAATGTTTTTCGACTGAGGATCGTAATTAAATTTGGGGGTGCTCAATCTCTTCTTAGTCCATAGATAGGCGTAGGCCAGTGCATGGTGCACCTTGACACGTGATTCTAATGACAGAAAAATTGATTCACCATTTTCCAAATGTATTTTATTATTTGTAATTTGAAAGTTTCCACAACACCACGGATGAACACCCACAAACATTTGACAAAATTAAGGGGTTAAGGCCCCTTGGACCCCTGTAATTGTAATTGTAACATTGTACAATTTCCTGGTGGTCTTTGAGGCTAGAAAGCTGCTATGCCACTTCGACATACATTTTAAAAAAATTGCGGAAATAATAAAATAAAACGGTAGTTTATTAGAGAAATGATTTTTTCTACCGCAGAATATCACAACTTTGCAAGCCATCATCGGCACATTCGGATTCGGCTACATTGGATACTTGAGTCTGGTGGGGAACGGTGTTTTTTGTGTTAATGTCAGCGCCAAAGGGGATCCCCATTTTGAAAACACATGTGCAACTAGCGATTTAGCACAATATCCGCCATAGCAGATTCCGGTCTTCATAGTACGACTTTGATGCGATCTATAATTAGTCCTGGACTCAAAATGTCCGGGCTATAATATGCTTCCGGCAATCCGGCAAAATATCAACTTATTATGTGTATCATAAATAATTTTTCACCTGCATTCTGTCGGCTCCATAGGTATCCTATTATGATGACAGTCCCGAGCAGCAGCAACATTGTATCAGCATGTGTTTATCCAGCAACTGTAAACTTGTGACTGAAATTGGAACCGATTCATGTCACCAGGAGTAGAGCTTGTCACTCCTCCTGTTAGATAAATGCCGCGCCAACACTAGCGACCCTATTGACTAAATCTTTAGCGATCATATCTCCCAAACATGTTCTTTTCCCAGTGGACGCTGAGGTGGACAGTGAGCGTTGATGACTGTTTATGACTTTTTTTAAATGGTGTTTGCTCACTATACTTTATTTTTTGTAATTAATAATTATTTAAAATTGCCTTTGAGAACGACAATTTTGGTACCGTAAAAACAAGTTGGAATTATCGTCTCTTTGTTGATAGCATGTAATTAACGCACCATCTTAGAATAATTCGATACTGGAGGAATAATTGCAGGAAGGCAATTATTAAGTCAGCAACAAGTTCGTTTAATAAGCATGAAAGTTTATTTTTGGAGCTCACAATATTAGAGGTATTTAATACGAGTGACGCGACGTCACTGTTAGCACTGTATAAAAGTTTTCAGGTCGATTACAGGTGTTCTTTTTATGTCCGTGATCGTAGTTTTCAAAAACGATATTCCCAAGCCAGCTTTCGAAATCGGGTCATCATCGGAGTTTGATGCAATGTTTCATGCGCCCGATTTCGAAAGCTGGTTTAAGAATGTTTTTGAAAACGACGACCACTGACAAAAATAACACATGTAACACCTGCTAACAGTGACATCGCGTCACTCATATGAACCTGTAACATTGTGAGCTCCAAAAATAAACTTTCATGCTTATTAAACGAACTTGTTGCCGACTTAAAAATTTCCGTACTGCAATTATACCTCCATTATCGATTTTACTTTACATCGGATCCTCTTCTCCATTCATTGGATTTTAAAAATATGCTTCACGTTTTCTTTCACTTTTGCCATTGTGATGAAAACTTTCTAAAAATCAATGTTTTCTTCTAGCTTTCTTAGCCCAATCACAATTGTGGTTTTTATTGTTAAAATATTAATTTTCGCGTCAAAACCGAAGTTTTTTCTTCTTTGGTTATGTTATAACCAATGTAAGTAAGCAAATTCTTGACGTGAAAATAAATCGGGGAATCAGACATCAAGCATTACCTGCCCTACGCTACAAAACGTTTGCATTAAAGTCACTCGGATAACTTGATTTGAAATATTTTAGGCAAACTGCCATTTAATATAAATATGCGAACGAATCGCGCATCACTGCATCAATAACAAAATATCACAAAATATGTACTCAAAAGCGCATTTTCTGTGAAAACAATTTATTACTTGATCATATGTGTGTTAAATTATAACATGAGCCTGGATTTCTTAATTAACACCGATGTATGTTAGTTGAGTCTTCAAACAATATTTATTTTCTATTATTTCATTTTCTGTTGATCGTTGCAGCTGACGCTGGACAACATCACATTATTGACTATCTATGATGCTCAATCCTGAGTTAAACTTTATTTTTGTAAACATCTTTATCGTAGAGCCTTTTTATATTGTTTTACAATGGGAGGGTTCGTAAACTTCTAGTTATTTAACTGTATCAAATGAATGTATTGTTTTTAAATGACGCTGAATAAATAAAAAGATTTATCCAAATATAATACTGT
>JAQGBY010007094.1:0-12192 GCA_034698785.1 Mycogona germanica | reverse complement strand
GTGAACTTTATGTAAGAAGATTAGAAATGTTAGAACTCATATGACTTTCCTGATTCTTCCATTTTGGGCACATGAAGCGTTAAAATTTCGCTTCAATTGTTCAGCGTAATTAATTATTGCTCACGAAAGTTAAAAACGATGCTGCATTTTTCCTGGCTAAAAAATGCTGCATAGGAAAACGCAAAAGAAACCACATTGCGGCAGCGCAGCTATTCAATTTGCTGTACGCGATCGCGAATGTATTGTTTCGAGCGCACACAATTTTTTGTTGTCCTTGGCGGTTGTTGGAACTCCTATTTGAATTTTTGCGGTAACCTAAATATACGATGGTCGTGGTCAAGTGCTCCGAAATCACACAATCGCCATAGTGTTGACGACCTAAGTCTGCAGACTCTCTCATCGGTAACGCCACACCAGCGATTCAGAGAACTCACGCCTTCACACAATTCACAGTTTGCTCAAAGTTTTCGATGCTTTACACATATGAAATGCAATCTGGAGTAAATGTATTAAATTCTCTGCCATTATTTTTGTCAAATTAATGAATAATGGTTTCAAAATTTGTTATTTATCGGCATAAGGCACACCAACATATCCGCCTCGAAGGCCTCCGTCCCATTCATCAGTTCACGATACCGTGAATAAACCAAAGTGGTATCGAAACGAAAAAAATAATATATGTAGTCAGAACGTTATCCAAACGGGAACTAGGGATGGATAAAGAGAAAATTCAAATTTTGACAGCATAAGAGTATTCGTGTCTAGACAAAACAAAGCAAGAAAAATGACTAACAATGGCTATTCAGAAATCGTATCCTAGCCGGATGTGACAGGACCTTTCTGAAGGAGACTCTGCTGGTCATCCAGCCAAAATTAACAGCTTATCAACATATTAGTTATTTTCCTTTTCACTTGACGCAGTTATTCTTTAAAGCTTAACCCAATGTCTTTTAATTATTCCCAACCTAAATTAGTTCCAATCATCGCCTCAAGGGATGGGGTCCTCCAACAAACGCCAACCAGTTATCCGATAAGCAAACTCGGAGGACACCAGCAATGGTCAAAATAGTGACATTGTTGTTGATGACCTATTGGTAAAATAACACTTAAGAGTCACAACTGTCATTCGGAGCATACGAAGACGCGGCGAGCATCAACAGCGCCAATCCCATGTCCAGTTGCCAGTTGAACTACGGTCCAAAGTTAGGGGGAATATGGCGTACCGAATCTCCAATGCCTGCGCTGTGCTTCTGGTCTCTAACCACTCCACCATTTCTTTGGGGCGTGTGAGCCAACGGAATGGAGTAACCGCGTTTTTATCGCCGACACTGGCGCAGTCGCTGCGCCCGAAACGCATGTGGCGCCATTCTCACGAAGCGCGGCGAATCGCCAGACGCCAGTTGCCGTTTTATGGTGATTACTTAGAAATTATGGAGTTTGCAATGGCACCATGGAGAAAATGGGACGAACGCTCAGGAACGCTTTGTAATGAATTAGTAGTGTAGACCGGCCCCGAGTCTGCTCCAGTATAAAAACCTGCGAGGGGAATATAGGGGGGGGGGGCAAATAGGTAATTCTGCGAGGAGTGAGATCTAGTGAAACGTCCACGTGAACACTGAGGCGCCACCGTCGCCACCACCACAGCGAACCGCGTAATCGAATTTGTGAACAGGTAGTTTAGAAGCTACAAAACTGGACTTGCGCGATCGACAGACCTCGCTTGACCACTGGCGAGAATACAAATTGAATCAAGTCTTGTTCACGTTGTAATATTAAGTTTACATTTGCGCTTTAAAGTCGATCGGTAATGGATGGCGGTGGAGGATGAAGGAGAACGGGTGCGTTGAGCGTTTGGGGTATTAACAATTTTAAATCCACCATGATCCTAACCACAATCCGAGCTCCGCCTTCGTCCACTATTTTATTGTCATTTCCTATGTACACTCGCTAATTAAATCACAACGGTTCATGCAAATACAAGTGTATATAACGGAATCATCATTTGTCATCAGTGAACAATCGCCACCAAATAATTCTATAAATTGTGTGATTGATGTGGCAAATTGCAGATTCTATTCGATGTAGATTCGTCCTTGATCTCGTAACCTTGACCATTGCGCAACGATGATCCTATTTACTTTAAGTACATGCATGTCAGCTAGTAAACAGATTTGTTTTCACAGCCTATAAAATGACTGCACCACCGGAATGTAAGCAGCGCATTTTTCAAACATGAAACAGCGTTCATTGGGGTATTTTCTTCTTCCCCGTCGCTGCTCCTTCCCTTTCACAACCCCACTTTTTTGTATTTGCAGTATATACATACAATAGCAGGCAATATTCTGAGCAATGTGTGTGAATGTATCTATCTGCACGAAACACCAGAAGCCCTGGATATAGCGGGGCTTCCGCGGATTTTTTCGCACGAATACTCATCCGATAAACACAAACATCTGGCAGCCTCATAAAAAAGCACTGTGTAAATAATCACACAGAGCAAGCTGACGACCACAATAGTGTAAACTCAGAAAAACGTCTAATAGAAAGTCAGAAATGGACACCCTGCTGGGTGAACGCATCTAGTTCGGCGAATCATTGATAGAAGAGATATACAGCATGTACATTTCTGGTCTCATGTTGACAGTCCACATTTCCCGCAGCATTCTCTTTTCCAAAAAAAAATTTGAGAGAAACTGATGTGACGAAAATCGGTACTTGCTGATAAATTATATTTAAACTTGGCTTGCTCGTGGGAGAGCTAGAGCTGCTGCAAATTGTTCAGCCAGATAAAATTCAATTTCGTTACTAATTATACAGCCGTGCCGACGTTGAGTTTGGTGTCATTGAATTGAATTGAATAGACTTGTCTATTCGATTGAAAAAAAACTGAATTAAAATTGGTCGAACTGTTCAACTGTTCGACCTTCCATCTGCAATTGAGACGTAGGGCGTGGTTTTATTTTCCCTTTTTCTTTCATTATTGAGATATCTATAGTCCGTCGATTAAGGGGCAAATTTACTACATACTTTTTGCAGATTTATGCATATTATTTGCATATTTCTTGATGCTATGCGCATTCATTCATATTGTACATGTATATTTGAGGGAGGTATGGCATGTGGACCGTGACCGTGGGAGTGCGGATGCTCGGTGGTCTCACAGAGTTTGGGAGCCACCGAGCACTGGATGCGGCAGGGTCGTCAAGCGGTGGCGACTCTAGTGATGAGCCGGTCGCCCTAGGTAGGGGTTTGCAAGTGAAATTTCGCAGTAATATCATAATCAAACCCAGGCTTACGCGAATATAACATCTTCGGAATCGGAATTCGGAATGTATTCGTAATTGCATTTGATGGCATCAAAATTCAATAATCTTCATTTATAACACAATATATGTTTTAAAAAATGATAAATCCGCAACGTGAAAACGTATTTGGAAAGAAAGAACATGGCAAATTACAAAAATATATAAACGAGCATGTTGTGATCAACACAATGCCCTTAATGAAGATACGTCTCGAACGATTGGACGTGAAAGACGTCCCCTAAACAGCGCTCACAAAGCGCCAATATTTGTGGGAGGCGCGCAGACAACACGTTTCCCTCGTGCCATTGCAAATGTCACTGTCCCCATCATCCGGTTGACTATCTCTCTCTCGCTCTCTCGTTCGTTAATCCGTCGTCAGCGCCCTCCTCTTGTCACATCACGGCGCCTAGTTCTCGACCCCTCGACAATCGGACAGGAGGCACGTGGCGGTCTGCTCCAACCAGAGAGCGCCTAGGCTCGCGTCTAACCGCGCTAGTTATACCACCCCCCCCCCCTTCTATCCTTCCAACTAAGAAAGAACCCACACCCGTCTACGATCGAACGCTCCGGAGCGCTCCCTATCGACCAGGTCCCTCGTCGACGGCGGTGACAGAAAATGATAATATCGATATTTCATGACGTTGATGACGCGCTCTCTCCTAATACGCGAAAGTCTCTGTCTTTCTCCCAAAGATAGGGCCAATGCTTCATGAGCCAAATGTAAGCCCCACGAACACAATGGCAAGTACTTCATTTGATTGTGCCAACTCGAAACACGATTAACCTTACATTAGTCAGACATTACATTACATTAGACATTAGTCAGAGTTTTGATACCAGATTTTCTAAAATTCAGTTTAGAAGTTGGCGCGCTTATAGATGTTTACGTTTCAGCCCAAAGGTGACACATTATACAAACGATAACAAAATTAGTATTCATACAGGAATTTGAAAATTGATTGTCATTTTACCTAACGTTTCTAGAAGACAATATTTTGGAATGCTTTATTAAATATTTTACGGAGACAATTTCACATCCCATTAAAATGTTTGAGGATACATGTATGTTAGACACATATGCCACATCATCAAGCAACTATGATTAAGACACGCACGATCACGATTTTCAAACTCCTTGGCGAACTCGCGTCACTAGTCGCTTGACATTGAGACGGTGTTGCTAATAGCAATGGCGCTCTATAATTTATGACGCCAACCGTCTGACGCTTTTCTCTCGCCAATCGATTAGCCGACAATGTATACATATGTGCTGATCCGATATAAGAGTATTTATAGCTTGAGGGGGGATGTGGGGGGAAGGGGAGAGGCGCATGCTCAATATCATGTCAGCTGCTGCTGCCGCCTACAACAATAATTAAAACCGTTATTACATACCAGAGATTATATAAAAAGGTGAGCCGACTGGGGTGTCGACCAGGAATAGCCGAACATCTAAGACGATCTGTAAATATTTATGTAGACAACGTAAAGCATGTGCGGGCGGCTGTCATTTGTGAGAGATCATCAACAGTTTGTCGGAAATAAGTATCCGGGATAAAATAAAAGTGGATTGCTATTGACAGACAAGCATGAATTCTGCCCTCCAACAAGTAAGATTATGTGATATGAAGTACATAATTCAAAATACTGAGATTCTCATCAATTTTTCGTATTTTCCGGAATAGCGTAAGCAGTAAATCTGTGTAGTGGAATTGTACTGTCCTGTCGTGGGAGGTTAAGTGTCGTGAAGATGAAGGCAGTATACTTCCAGAAAGGTGGATGATGTAGCAGGTAGTAATGACGTAACAAAATATTAACGCAGTCAGGCATGTGCGTTTGGCTTGTTGGTAATATTGGTAAGAAAAAGCGGTCCGAACAAGCTTATATCAACAGCTAGCTTGCTTGCTTCTGTCTCGATTGCATTCCCGGCGTGCTGTTTTTTTATCGTTACATCAATATCTTGACCTGACCTAGTTTGACTACTGGGCTCTCACCAGAAAACGCCTGTCGGGTTCCAGGCCACTGTAACGATCAAACCAAACAACTCGGTCAAAGCCATTAACTTTCAAACCACGTGAACAGACCCGTAGGAATAAACGAACCTGACTTTGTTGGAATATAAATATTTAGAAGTTATATTTATTTTTGTATTTTCAATGTCTTCAAACATAAAATATTTAAATGTATTATTAAATCGTTAACGCTTGAAAATCACTTTTTGCTATACTCGAGTATAAAAAACCTAATTAATTTTGCTTGCATTTTTGTTTGTGCAACTTGTGCTCCTTTGTTGTTCCGGTGTTATAATTTGGGGATCTCGGTAGTGTAATGGTTAGCGTGTCGAGCTATTATTCCCGTGATCGCGGGTTCGATTCCCAACCGAGACTTCTGGAATTTTTCGGGCGAGCGAAATTCTTACGCCCCCCTTCCTTCGGAATGGAAGTAACGCCGTGGGGCCCGTGCCTGTACGATTTCAGGTACACGTTAAAGATCCCTACCTAGGTAGCGTTTACTAAGCCTGGGCTAGGCAAAATTACCAGGTCACCTCCTGTGGGGGTTTTAGGGCGAACACGCTGGTGGACCTTCTTAACACATATCTCAGATAACTGGTCGTTCGACCCCCGCCATAGGCCCCATCCGGAGCTGCTTGTGGGTACATATTATAATTGTAATTATCCGATCGAACAGCAATGGTAATCAGCAATGTCCCGATATCCATTTCAGCAATTGCGCTGCACGAGCGACTCCGACCGCCTCGCCGCCAGCTAGTCGTCGTCGTCGTCGCCGCCGCCGCTGCCGCCGCGGAGTAAGATGTCCGACTCGGAGGCGGGCGACGAGGAGGAACGGCCGCCCATCTTCCGTCCATTCACGCGGGAGGTGCTGGCCGAGATCGACGCGCGGATGGCGGAGGAGGCCGAGCGCAAGAAGACCAATCCGCCGCCCAAGGAGGACGAATTTGCCGAGGAGCCGCAGGCGGAGGCGCAGTTCGAAGCGGGCATGCCGTTGCCCAGCGCGCTGGTGGCCGAGCTGCCCGTCGAGCTGGTCGCCACGCCGCTGGAGGACATAGACAAATTCTATCAAAATCGTAAAGTAAGTGACACACTTTATATACAGCCACTTTACCTGTCAGCTAACATCTAGCGTGCGTCCTACTGAAAATACACTATTTTTCTTTTCATTGATCATGCTCACGAAAATGGTAATTCTTACATTTAAGAAAACCATCCGCGAACATTGAACAATTAACTCAATGATCAAATACTGAATTTTATTGTAAATTCTTAAATTGATTATCGTCTGCATCAATGATATCGAGCCACTCGAGTATGTCGATTTTATGATCGATTCGGCGATTTGGGTAATATCGAGGATTTGTGCGGCCCTTTTTAAAAGCGCTTTTGTATAAAAACCAACAATATTGCTATAAATGCTAGATACCTTGATGGGCGCGGCCATCTTGTGGAGTGTCAAAGCACGATTTAGATCCACCTCATGAGTGCTCTGCGTTAATCGGTTACGACACTCAAAACATCTAAAAATGATCGCTTTGAGAATGAATTCTTCCAGTGGTCACGCCCCCAAATGGCTAGACGTTGACTTTTTGCAGACCAAGGAAATTCCCTTGAGGGCAAAAACTCGAATCCCGATCGCTTTTGGTTGGTATCGTGCGTGTGCACACATATAGTGGTGTACATGTATTGCTGACTCGTGAGGTCGACGACATTCTGGCGCGGGGTTGCCAAGTCTACGACTATGTCCATTATTAGCATGACAACCTGACGACAATACGCCACACAGCCACGGAGAGTGACAAATGCCACGACAACGTTCGACAGGAAACCTAAACCAAAAGTGATTCGGAATTTTCTCCTGTCTCCTACCTGCGCGGATAGACCTCGATAGTCACGAAGATCAAACGGCGAGGCGTCAATCGATATTACATATCCTGTTGAAATAAGGGCGCATTATTGTTTTTCCCATAGCACTCGTCATTTCCCCGGTTAGTCCTTGAGACAGCCAAAATTGCTTATGACAGCAAATGTGTTGAATAATGTACTGTGTTGAGAATAGTGTTTTATTACAGTACGGAAGGATCTGTTTTATGAGATTCTGACTACTCATCAAAAATTGACATTCTTAAATGTTTTCAAATACTTATATGATTATATGATATGATTTAAAAAATATATGATTTCGTCGTGATTGACATTCGCTAGATAATAATTTAGTGCGTCATTTGGCTCGCTTGTTGACTTGAAGTTTGGATTTCATTCAGAGGTTCGCAACCAGATCAGCCGATCTTAATTTTCAAAATCATCTCTTTAACTTATCCTCCAGATCCAGAGTGTTGACAAGGTTAAACAAAGAGAACACAAACGATGTGTCGGCAAAAGACGAGTAACTTTGTGAAAGCTCCCCCTGAAAAATCCCGCAAAGCACCAAAAAGCAGCGATTCTCGAACAGTACTACGCGTAGCTGTAATTTAATATCACGACCTAGTAATTCATATAAATAAACATAGGTGACTAATACCCTTTAGTGAAGCATTTTTATTTGTCAGGTACAGTGGATATTGTGCTTAGGTTTAAGAGATAATTGCCTGCAGCCATTGTCAGACGAATATTTCCTTAAATAAAAAGTGCAGAAGCACGCTGATTCGGATATATTTTTAAGTAGATAGTACTAGATAGTATAGCGGCAATAATCCGAAAGTTACAGTTGAATATTTCCTTACCAAGGCAGCAATATTAAACCTAGGCTAGGCGAAATTACTAGATCGCCCCCTGGGGGAGGGAACATACAAAGCTCAAAGTGCGGAATCGCTGGTGGATTTCTAAAAAATAAATATTGTAAGACTAATTTCAGAGGACACGTGAGATGTTCTATCTCATATCGAATACATTTGATTTGATTTTTTAAATCAAATATATCTATGAATTAATTCTTGCGGAGATTTCTGCACGAATGTTCGATATTTAAAAATATTTTTGGAGATACAAAATCACACATTAATAACGAGAGAAATCATCGTTATCTTGCCACGCCAAAGTCAGCGAGGAGAAGTCAGCAGCAGACAAGTCAGAACCAAGTAACTGTTAAACAATGAATCAAGAACCCCGCAGGCTTTTGTGGAGAGGACATGAAAATCGATATTCGAATTTAATCATAACGACAAAATATCTGGTTGGCCTCATTTCAGTGAAAGGATTAACGTTATTGTCTGACTGGTCTACGACAAAGGCAGCTTGTCTATTGATTTTTGTTGGCCTCTACAAAATAAGCGCTGCCGGCAACCGTAAGCAAAACTCGCACAGGCACGCAATGCGCTAATGGTGTTTGTCCTTTTGTTTTCTTATTTTTTTCCGCAGACATTCATGGTAGTCAGTAAAGGAAAAGACATCTTCCGCTTTAGCGCCGACGACTCCATGTGGATACTAACTCCGTTCAACCCCATCCGGCGAGTGGCGATCTACGTTTTGGTCCATCCATTATTCAGCTTCTTTGTAATAATCACCATCCTAACTAATTGTATCCTAATGACAATGACCAATCCAAATCTTGAAAATACAGAGTAAGTGAATCCCTCATTTCAATTTTTTTATCGTTTTGTTATTTCGTTTGATCGATCTATGACATTTGTGACGCTTAAGTAGGTTTCAGGGTAGACATTTTTAATCACAGTTACAAAATCGAGACTGTCTTTCTCATTAAAACAGGGCGTCTTCTAAATAGTTAAAAACTATTGATTACATGAGCATTGTACAGTGTATACAAAGTAAAATAGATTCTTTGAAAATTAAAATGCTACTTAAAATCTTCATGAGGTTCCGCATAACAATAAGGAAACTCGAATAGGTTTTCTAAACCGTGATATTATTTTTTGTGAAATTGAACTATATTTAAATATCCATTATTCTTTGTCATAAAAGGTGATGAACAAATCGTTAAATTTTATTTCGATTGTTCTAAGCACTATTTCGGAAGGCTTACGTAACACAAAAAGGGAAGTTGGAATTGGGCAAGAAATATGTATTCGCATTTGACAACATTTGAGACACTTCAATTTGCAGTGAAGAAGTTGCGCTTGCTAAATTACACGCTGGGATAATAGTAAACTGAAATAGCGCGGAAATGGAAGCTCAACCACTGTCTGTGCACGGTATTTTTTGCCGTAATGAAGATCGAATAGACGCGGTGCGTGCACCTATAAAGATTTTGAGCAAATATTTAGTTGCCAATTTAGCGCGCTCGCTCGCTCTCCGACAGCAGCTTTCTTACGCCATTTGAACGCGGGTCATCGGCGCGTCACTGATGAGATCCGACCAGCAGCCACCACAGCGGCTGTCGTCATATCTTAAATTCGTGACGTCATGGTATAAGAGCAATTGGTGGGCGAGCAATTTTCAACGTCCCCGCCCTTTTCTCAAATTATGTTTAACAATTGAACGATTGACTTGATTCGTCAGAATCAGAATCAATGCTCGTAGGAATAATACAACAGAAATCTAATGATGCCCGAGTGTTTGTGGTGCTCAGACTAATTATTAAATTTGAATACCTATATGTAAATATTGTGTTGTTTGTTGTGTCCCACATGACAAATGGGACACAATTTTGAGAGTGAAATTTATTTAATTTAGACTCTTTTTAATTATTTTCGTCACAGTGAAGCACTCACCGCATTTTATTTTTGCGTCATTAAGCATTAAGTCAGCTTCTCTACAAATTGTTTTACTTACTCTAGTAAACTAAATTTACAATACAGAGTAAATTTACAAAGTTCTGTAGAACGAAAGCCGTGTTTTAGATGTCACCATTAACGAAACAGAACCGCACATATAGTCGCATTCGCCGAATCTAATTGCACAGGTCGATCGAATTTGTTATTACACACAAATCAAGTGTTTCCGCTATAATTCGTGCATACAAAATAATAGTAAATTTGGCGACTCGACCAAAATGCCAGAAAACAGACAATCTAGCTACCAAGTCTGGTGTGCCTCTGCCGTGTGTAACTGATCATGCACACATGTACAGTACTTTTACAAGAAAACGTAATTATCGGGGAACAATTGCGATGTGTCAATTGTGAATCCAATTACACATCAAGAGCAGCTGTCGAGTAAAGCTTGTCGACACTGGAGCGAGCACTCAAATGACTTTGGCATCCGCACGCCACCGCGGTCTTTCTTGGAAACAATGCCCATGTATCAACTCTGGCTCGGCTCGGCCATACACAGGAAAGAGAAACATAGACAGAGAGAGAGCAAACATTTCGGTCTCGGGCTGCGCCAGATCGTTCCTCGTACAGGAGCTCACGAAGGCCTGTGACGCAGTACCCCGTTCCAGCGATTCCTCCCTTTACCCCTCTCACCCCACCCCCGACTCCACCGCATCGTGAATCGAAAGACCAGGCTTCTCTATGGTGTAGTGCGTCATGCTCCCACCAGTCGGCGTTAATAGCGTTTTGGCGGTCTACGGGAACTGGCGAAAGCCATATAATAGAGCTCTGGGTTGACGACTTTCGACAGTGCCAGCCCGAGCTCAACTATGGAAAACGTGCGGTCGTTCCATCGATCAGGAGAGAGAGCGAGAGAGAAGAGAGCGCATGCGCGGCAGTCGTGCGGATTGCGTAGGAATTTCTCGGCAGTGCGGATATCAAATGCCCTCGGATGCGTCTGAAACGAACAACAGTTGGCGAGGGGAGGCCCGCGCTTATCGCTTATTGCAATTGGACGACAGACTAGTCAGACATTGATGGGTGACATTCCGTGGTTTATGTACTGCGACCTCGAGAAAGTCTGGCCAGAAATGCATCATTGTTCTGAAGAAATGATTGGACTGAATTAATTATCTTGGCTATTGTGCAATATCCTAATGACAGCTGTCGTTCGGAACCCTGTAACTGTGTAACATCTAAAAACAAAATTATGTTGTAACCGTAATGAACTTTAAAAAATTGTAAAATTCTGTGTCCGGTTAAAAAACGGTTCCATAATAAATTTAAATCTATATCGACCAATTAATAATGATCAAATTTTTTAACCGCTTGATCAGCTGTTTTATTTTCTTGCGAAATTTGCGTTCCAGGTCAGTGTCATGAAAATACACTAATTAACGCCAAAATAGATTGTGGTAAGGGTAATGAATGTAAGAACAAGCACAGGCCTTCTTCTGGAGTAGGAGGCCGTGCTCGGTATCCTTGAAAAGCGGTTCCGAGATTTGCCAACATAGATTAACCCTGGCTGGAGAAAAAAGTTTCGAGCGTATACCTCACGGCAGTTCATTTGGGAATCGAAGTTAATTAAGTTACAGTCGTCTTTACATAGTGCTCAGCAGCTATATTGTCATGATCCTGGCAGATTCTCTGCCAGTGATTGTGGCAACACTACAGAAATGACTCTAAAACTCGCCACTAGATGGCGCTACATGTATGTCAATGAGACCAATCATTTGACCTACTTTAATGAACAAGTGTGTTTTTCGAGTTCTATTAGAATTACTTTTTTGATCACTTAATGGTAACTTTATATCAAAGTTAAGCATTCATTTAAAAGGTCTCGTTCTCACCTACGTTTTGAGACCAAAATCAAGGCGATCCGAGGTTTCTTTCTTGGCGATTTCCATGTTTTAAGATAATTTAAAGTGACGTTTTATGACTTTTTTCGGACATTTTCGCTTATAACTTTTGCTAGGATTATGCTATTGAATTTCTGTAAAGTGCGTTTGATAGCAGAGGTGTCCACCTCTCCAAAAAGGTATGAACATTGTGTCTAGCTCGTTCCTACGAATTTTGGCAGCTAGGCGAAGTTTTATAACAAACACAATTTGAGATGTGAAAAGTGTTTTTTATGCAGAATGTTCTAGAAGGTAGTTGGAGGTAGAC
>JAQGBY010007093.1:0-12195 GCA_034698785.1 Mycogona germanica | reverse complement strand
TACAACTGGTCGTTCGACCCCCGCCATAGGCCCCTCTCTTGGGGGCTGCTTGTGGGTAAATATTGTAATTGTAACATGTTCGTACGTTTGAATCGCATCAGAGTCGAAAATTTCTAACAATTTTATATTCACGTCGTAAAATTTATATTGTTCTACCATGGCTCCTACGGCTCGGGCACTGCGTGCTAAAAAATTGAAATCGAAACTTCCAGTTGAAGGTAGCGACCTCTGGTGGATGTGTACTGGCGGCATGGCGGTTTGTCACGTGACTAGGCAAAATAATCATTCTTTTTTGTTTATCGGGCACAAAAAAATTCACTTTTAGCATCGGCCGCAGGTGGCTGAATGGTAACGGGTTGGAGTCTTGGGTTTAATTAAGCCCTGCATGGGCAATTTTTTCTAATGAAACTTGAACGAATGGTCACTTTGTCACACGACATTGAAAAAAGAATTTCACGATAGTTTTGTGAACTTTTTAGTATTTTTAGCGATCAACAGGACAAAAACACATTTTGACGACCGAAATATTTGATAAAAATATGAAACATTATTTTCATTAAAAAATGTTAGTTCTTGTATTTTCTAATTTATTACGAGAAAATTTAGAAAATATCCGGCATAGCAGATTCCGGACTTTGAGTATAACCCCACCCAGGTAGACGCCTGGAAATTTTGCCTAACCTAGGCAGCTTAGGAAAGGGATCTTTAACGTCCCGATATCGTAGAGGAACGGGTCATGATTTTACTTCTATTCCGAAAGAAGGCGTGTGAAGAAATTTCTCTCGCCCGGAAAATTCCGAAGGTGTCGGCCGGAATCGAAATCGCGATCATGGGCCACGAGGAAAACACGCTATCCTCTCGACCACTGGACACCTCTAGATTCTGGGCTTCATAGTATGGCTTTGCCGTACTGTTCAATTTTTCACCAGATTTAGATACTCCATTAACGATACACGATATTCTATAACTTGCGATGGAAATTACTCTCAAGCTTGATTAAGCAGTGACATTTTTCAGGTCTGCTTACGCGCTACGGCTACGTCATGCTGCAATGTGTATTGACTCAATCATTTGGCAAGAAGTATAGCTCCGAACGTCCAACATCTGCGCAAACGTTCTGAGTTGCCTACTACAAAGCCACCAATTGTGCTCCAATCAAACTCAATTTAAATGTCGTCGTCGTCATTTAAGGACCTTTTTTCATCGTGAACACACGCAATTGCGTGCGCTCATGCAAATGCACTTCAGCCGCCGACAGTCGCTCTACCATGGCCTGGCTGTGAAAGCAAGTGGGATGTTCGAAGTGAGCAGACATTACAAAACATTCGAAACACAAACACCAAAAATAATAGGGCGATTGCGGCGTGGCATAGAATAGAGATGGTTCTCAGTTTCGAAATATGTTGTCCAAATAATGAATAATCTGCTGAAAATTCCATTTCGACGTGGTGACGTCACTCTTATGATGGGTCCTATTTTGTGAAAGAGACATCGATGATTCATGTCCATCATATCACAAACTGGTTGTTAATTTTACGTTTTCCATTTGTGGCGGTAATTTTGAACTCGTTACGTCAGATTTTTGATTAAGAATGATCCATTCATAAAAACACACAACATGTTTGTTTTCGATCAATCCATTGACATCACAAAAATATCTGCTGAAGCGAATTGACTTTGTGACCGGTACATGTAACAAATTGGCGAACCCAGATTGATCAGGGCAACATTTACGTCACTGTTTAGTGTGTGGCTCGTAAACAGCTGGGATAACCACATGATTGGTCATTGGTAGGTTCGGTAGGACAGTTTTCGAGAGGGTCGACTCGAGATTGAGCAGCGGAGAAGCAATCAACTGGTTCTGCGAGCGTAGAAAGAGATTGCGGGTCAACCCGAGACTATCCTCGCAAACTGCTCCCTAACCTGGACCCAATCTGGTCAGCTCTCATCTCTACGCAGCAGTGACAAATATCTCAATATTAAAATACAAATGTATTTTTAGCATGCACGAATAGACAGGATAACAATTGTTGCGTTACGGATATTTTGTCACCTTTTCGATGACTAGAACATATTTTTTTTGCTATTTATCAACGCAATCTCTCATCACCTTGTTCATTTATTAACTTTGATGTACTCTTAGTGCATGGATAATCCTAATCTTGTATAACCATTATCAATTCTAGATTGCCAAATGCACTTTTAATTTCGCAACATGTTTACATGAAATCATAAGATCAACCATGATACCTGACTGCGGCAATGATAAATTCATAACAAATGATATGCAATGATATTTTATGTTTTTGATATTTTTATATATATAATGATATATGATATTTTCTTGAGGAAGAATCGCTATATTTGTTCCGACCATTTAACACAAGATTAACTACTGCACATGTGCTTGTTTCATAACGATCATATTTTACTGTAACACGGAAAAATAAACCAAATGAGAATATCAATTCAGTAAATCTGTTATTCACGAGGCATGTGCGGTTAAGAACATGTCTTATGTTAAAAGCCATATGCCAATTTGAAGTGCAGTGTCACCGAGAATTGCAGGGCTAAATTCTGGTAGATCGAGTAAAATAATGGTTTGCTAAACGGTACAGAAGCTTGAAGTAAAAGTTAGGAATCTCTAACGTGTACCTGATATCGTATCGGGTCCACCGGAAGGAAGGCGGCGCTCGTGTGATTTTCTGTATCCCGAAACATTTCGGAGGTCTCTGCCGGAAATTGAACCAGCGATCACGGGTGTAATAATCCAACGCGCTAACCAATACACAAAACGGTACATCCGTTTCTTATAGAAACAATCAGGGGGTCTTTGTGTGGGATAGCGGTGAGGGTGGTTCGCTATCTATTCACGAACGAGACCTCTGGAATGTTTCGGGCGAGAAAAATGCCAGACCTTGCTATTTCAGATGCACGTTAAAAGATCCCTACCTAAGTAGTTTATGGGCTAGGCAAAATTACCGGGTCACTCTTAGGAGAGAAAGACAGAGTAGGGGGTGATGACAAAACTATACAAAAAATGGAATCATTCTGTTCATGTGGAATCGCGAACTACATGCAGATGAATAAACAGTATGTGACAAGGCCAAGAAAGCGGACAGCGCACTAACCTTTACTGTCAACGTAGTGTACTAATCTTATTAATATCCACACCATACCTAATTGATCAAAGCCAAAACTTGTCCAAATATGTGATCGCATGCGAGTCGCTTTATTAACTGGTTTGCAAAGAAACAAAAGAGCACACATGCTGTGACCATTGTGTCTGCGGTGCACCATTACAGAGCAGAAACACACTGCTCGGGTATGCCACATAAAATAGAAATTCAAAATACCCACTCAGATACATGAAAAACGTGTAAAATTTCAATCTATGTTTTTGACAACGATTTATGCAAAAATACACCAAAAATGAAAATACCAGAGGGAAAACGCGCTCCCTACAACGTGTTCCAGGAGGTGCTACTGTGGATTGTATTAATTACTCGCTACACTAAGTACTCGTACATCATAAATCACCTATCCCCTATCTACAAGCAAAACTGTGAAATGTTTTTTTCTCCGCCACTGTTAATCGAGAAAATATTTGCCGAGATGTTCGCTAACTGGCATTCGAGCCAAACAGTTGGACACGCGTTTAGACAGTGATCCATAAAAAAGACCAGCCCCAAAAAATATTGAAAAAAATTACAAAAAATTTCTTTTGCCTATTCACCCTCTATAGTCTGGAAATCTGAGTGTTACCGGTGGAAATCTACAGCTCAAGATTCTTAAGTGTTTTGCTTTTTCAGTATTTTATACGAATCTCATGACTTCTTCCAACAGGGCAAGAAGATGTTAGCTGAAAAGTCTAAAATATTTTTTAAATCGTTAGTGTTTGAATATTGCGACAACGCAATATCTGCTTAAAAAAATGAACTAAAAAAATTATTGGACACACCTTCCGAAACAAAAATTCGAGATGCCCTTTAAAGTGGCCAGCGGACCACATGTTGGCCACCAATACGCACATATCCTGTACGGCTTAGTATTACCGTTTTTCGAGTGCAATAAAAACAATGAGAAGCAAAATGTACAGAGTTTGCGTTAAAACAAAGAACTGTTAATTGTAAAAATACGGATAATCCCAGGACTCAACTGGGAACAAGACGACGATCGAGTTGGCAAGACTCGAAAATGCACGAAGCAAAAGGCGCTGCCTGTATTCTACTATGGTACAGTTAACGATATATTATACTTATTCAAAGAACTGTTGCCTCAGCTGGGGACATGTTACACAAGTCACATTATTTGGACACTAGCTTTGTTCAGAATGACATATGCATGAACAGGTGAAATGATCCACCAGCTGGCTCTGCTACAAACTCGACAAAACTTCGACTAGACTTCGCCGTGCCATTCAGACGGCAATAATGAATACTTGCTCATATGTATGCACTAATAACAAGCTATACGAGTGTTAAATTTAAAAACCAATGCTAGATAGTATAGCGGCATAATCCGAAAGTTACAGGAGACAAAACGACGAAAGGAATGATATCTGTAAGAATCTCGATGACTGACCACGCTACACTCAGTCATAATCACCGAAAATAATTTGAAGAATTTAGGATTTAGATCGCCTACTTACTAGGCCACAAGAACGTAAATTATTTTTGGTGATTATGACGGGAGTGTAGAGGGGTCAGTCATCGAGAGCCTTACAGATATCATTTCTTTCATCGTTTTGTCTCCTGTAACTTTCAGATTATGCCGCTATACTATCTGGCATGGCTTTTTAATTTCCGAATTTGTATATCCGAATTTGCTTGTGCTCTTTTGCACTCTATTTATACGAGTGTTCTCCTGAGATTCAGTAAAAACGCATGGACATTAGTAGTAACCCCACCCATACAAGGAAATTCTGGGGGAGAGATGTTTGTAACTGACAACCAAAACAAGGAGAGAGGAATATGATTTTTGAGGTGCGTTCAATGTACACCAAAACACGGTACAATTAAATTAAAGGCAACAGGAAAAAGGACACTTTTTCCACGCCATGTGCAATTTCAATGTTCATGCAATTGTCATTCGCCAATTCTTCGCTGAATGAAACACACTGGGAGACTCAACATTTATTTTTTAAATAAATCATTGTCAATTTAATTGTACTAAAATATATAATTGCTGTCTGAATTACGTTCGTTTACAATCTAATTTTATCCTGAAACCAAGCCATTTGCTCGAGTTCCCAAATTCAATGACCATATGCTTGAACCAAGGTGAATATTGATTGATAAAAGCCACTCACAATGTTGGTCAAACATTGATCAATACGCTCCAGTTTCTATATTTATACAACGTTTGACAAAAATGTGCACTTGTTCCCAGAAGCGTTATTGCATCAGACTGCAACGGACACAAGTTACAAATAAAATGCAGCAGCATCGGTATTATCCTATTCACACGGTAGGCATGCTTCAAGTTTGAGCCATTCCTGTTTATGCTTCAAGTTGCTCGAGAGATTTCAAATGTGCTTGAGATTGGGGCAAATTGCCCTTTGAGATCATATCCATCGCGAGCGATACAAATCAAGTGTTCGAATCTTATTAAAAGTGGAACGTGCCCTCTCAATCATACTTGGCTCGTTTGACTAGGGTATAAAGCTAATCTCAAGTTCGCATTTCTGGTGAACCATCCAGTGCGTGGAAGCCAAAAAGTGTTAGAACCGCTACTCAACTCATCGGCATCTCGCTGGCGCTAGCCCAAAAGGTGCCCAACTCCGACTACCCATAATCCGGAAGAGTTAGATCATCACATAGCTAGATGGGGGGAGGTCGGGGTACCCCTCATTCAGTTACACCGGCACCTATCGTTGGACAATCGCCATCTCCATCTGAAAAGAAGCAGCTGTGTAAACGGCACAGAGCCAGCGGCGACACTCAACCAACTGAAAGGTCGAAAAGCAGCTCCCATAGCATTGGCATCTGTAAAATGAAATAAAAAGTATGGCTAATTCGCAAGGTTTAGGGCGAACACGGGGGGTTTAGGGCGAACACGCTGGTGAACCTCCTTAACAAATATCTCAGAGAAGCAGTGTTTGGTGAGGCCGAGCATTTGAAGACGTTGACGTCACAGTCCACCGAAAAATTTAGATTATCAGTCTCGCGAAACGGTGCGTTACTAATATATCATATCGATATATCGGGCACCTGAATTACAACGAAAAGGAGACTCCCGTATTCTAGACATTCCATTTATTGGGGAAACGCCAGACGCATGTTGTAAAGATTTACGGATAGATGGCGTCACCAGCAAGAGGCAGTTTCCTCCGGTTGGCCAAGATGCCTCAGTGACGTATGACTGATGTTAAGGGAAAATGGGTAGGGTTAGTTTCCCGCGCTGTCTCTTTCTCCGGGGAACGCGGTAAAGAAATTATTTTCGGAAGTGTGTTACCCCACATTTTGGGTTTTTGCGCTAGGGGCTGTTCTGCTACAACGCTATAAAACCACAACAACGTAAGAAATGCAATACACGAACAGGCGCGTGACATGACTGGAGGCTCCGGGATCAGTGTTCGCATATACAAACAGCAAGCAGGCTCTCTCTTTTTTTGGTCTCTCTTTTTCACACCCCTGGAATGCATGGGCAATGGTTATCAAGTACAGACTCTGTATACTTGAAATTCGGGCGTCAAATTGAGCACTCCGTGTTTTGTATTTTTTTTTGCGCGATCTACGTAAAGTGAAAACTTCCACTAATGCGAGCAAAATGTTCATTGTTCAATGGAGTGGTGGGTGGAATCATGTTTTTGCTCTTTAAGGCCGTCACACGGGTGACCTCTTGAGTATGCTTGAGAGATCTCAAATTGTTATTGAAATTTTAGGAAAGCGGGCTTTCGAGATCACAGGCGCCATCTTCAATTCAGGCAAATTTAGGCAAAATTTCCAGGTCGCCTACCTAGGGATATAAGATGTTGAATCACCGGTGAACCTCCTTAACAAACATTTTATACATAGCAAATCTTAAATAGAAACGCCATGGATTTTTCAACACAATGAGCAAAAAAGCATGTTCAAAATAGTGTCAACTGGCACATTTTTTAGACGGCGATAAACGTAACCAATATTAATAAAAATTCTGATTACGCCATGGTCCAGAATATGCAAGGTACGACATTCGGCGAACGAGACACCATTATTCACATAGTTAATTCTCCATTTTTTGTTTTTCAACGATAATTTTAAAGCTAACGATAATTCGAAAGCTAAAATTAGGTTGTGGATATAATGTGGAATAGCCACTGTAGCTCAATTTCAATCTGTCAAAATACATATTGGTGGTCAGTGTCAGCAAGCTCAGGATTTCGTATTCCACACTGGATGGAAGGGCTAAGTCAGAATACTAGAATATTTAAACGATAACTATAGATCACCCCAGAATAATTAACAATTGATGAATTGCGCATGATACCACAGAGAGAAGTAGACACGCATGTATCAACATTGAACACGCATAGTAATTTTTTATAGAAACATAAGCAAAATTTTGGCATCACTTGTCAAGACGCAATAGCTATTCGAAACACTATGCCACGCCCACGCCCGGTTAGCGCGCTAAACCGTTAATTTTTGGAGTGCCAACAATTCGGCATCACTGTCAAACCTATCGAGTTGATAAATCTCGCGTTCTGATTGATGCCCGACACTGAGTAGTAACATTACAGATCAAAGTAGCTATAAAACCGGCTTGGACGTGTCACCAAACGTAGACGCGTGCCAAGTTCGACGAATCCAAAATAAATTCAAAACTAATGTACTACTCGGGGTATTATCTACTAACAAGCTTTTGTTGAACAGCAGCCAGTTATCTTTTCGCCAATCGAGATTCGCGTGATTTCAGTAACGTGGCCATTTAATCCAGTGGGCCGGGATCCAATGCACCGATCCAGCCAGTCGAGACGCTTTAATGAAGGAAGGAAACTCGTAGGCGTTATCGACTTCGACTTCCTTAAATCGTAAAACTTTTAGTGAGCCATTTGTGTCGAAGAAACTTGTACCCGAGTTCCAGCATTACGGCATGCGGACGGCAGAAATGAGCAGAACCTGCGCAAAATACAAGCTAGTTAATTTAATTTGAAATAACACGAATAGCAGAATAATTTAACAACTATCGAAATATCACGTGCGTACCTGGTAATAAAATTAGTATCTGAGTGAAATTCGGCTCTATTGAAAATTGAGATTGTTCAAAGTGTTTTGGGAAAGCCCTAAATTAATTTATTATCTTTCCCGAAACGATAATTCCGCACAATTACGTGAATACTAATTAGAAGCCTAAAGAAACAAACTCACAGACCCAAAAAGTTCACCTAAGAATGTTTCCCAATAGCTGAAACTAAAAAAATCAAATATTTATCTCTATTATTTGATAGCCAGGGTATCCTTTCCTTCGATTCGAGCCTTCAAAATGATTTAAAAAATACGCGGATCCAAAAAAAAGACGACTGAAAACTAAAATAACTTTTTGAACGTCCATATTTTTTTAAAATTCACTTAAGTGTCACAACTGGAGTTTCTGTATCCCACTTGGTGCTTAGGCACTATGTGAGGGGCACATTTTCACCAGTACACCTGGATCGAATAATCGAGAGTGCCCGCGCCGGGAATCGAACCCGGGACTGCCGAACCACAGTCAGTCGCTAAACAAACTGCGCTACGCAATTTCCCCCGGATGAATGAATAAACAAGCGGCCGGCAAATTACCCAACACGCCTCCCCGACGGATAGCCGCAAGTGTTCCGTTCATTCGCGAACCGGGAGCCGCCAATAACCTGTTCGCTTCTCCAAATATTGACCGGGAATCGTGTAGCATTTGCAAACGTACAGGACGTGGCAGACGAAGTAGGACATTACTCTCCTCTCCCCCACCAACACACAGGAGTGTCCGTGAGAGAGAGTATCGCATCGTCAAAAATCTTGGTACGCCGCGCGTACATGCTCCTCGCCGCCGGCTCTCTCTCCACCACACCACAAGATCCTGGGAGCCTGCGACACTGAGGCTGTGTGGGGAAAAGTGACAACCGGGGGGAGCTTTTGGCGAGCGACCCTGCAATGCGGTGAAAACTGGGTAGCCGGGGATTGTCGACAAGTCGACGAAGAAGATGCGGGCGCTTTTGAGTGGCGGCGTCTTGGCACCGCGCCTCTCGTGTGGAAAAAAAGGAAGACATCTCCCGACAGATATGATCTACACAAAATACAAAAATATACAGGATAGAAAGCACCATTGGAGTTAGGTTACGCTGCTGTCGTCTATTAAGCTTAGACCAACGCTAGGGTATAATTTTGGATCTTTATGTAATTGTCAATTACTTTTTCATTTGCATTTGGAACCTCGCGCCTCGTACTGTGTACATCGTTGTACAGTACTGCACCACAAACTTCAATGTCATGCGTTCAGTCGTGGTTTATACATTTTCATGATGAATCTCAACCGCTTAAAATTTACCAAATTGCTTATTTTGAGAAATTCGGTATTGACCACGGAGTGAAAAAGTTGGATTCTTTTTATTGAATCCATGAATCCGAATAGCGGGACTACAACGAACGTCTGACATCTGGGTCAGTTGTCTGACTGGTTTAACCATTTCAATCGATATTGCCAGACTTTTTTATGAATGTCCCTCTCCCGAGCCGTCTCATTTAAAACTAATCGACCGAAAGTAAACACGGCGTTGAGTATGATCCGCGAAATCGGTGCGCGCGGTCATGTTTCGATGTTCCAAGACGATCAGCTCGTCCGATATCGATAGCGCCACCCTTGGCATCTTTTAAAGCGGCAGACTTGTGGGTTTCTGCTCTACTCGGTAGACACGGTCGACGTCGCCCCATCCGAAAAAGCAACACGTCAGGTATTGTCGCCGCGAACGATAATAATCTCCGAACACACGGACAAGACGACATCGATGTTGCCTGTCTGATAGAGCGCCGCCCACCAGCGCGCGTTCCGAATTTTTCGCCAGCGAACGGCATCTAAAAGCAAGAGTTGATATCAGAGTTCCTCTTAAAGGGGAGCGATATAAATTTAGCCCATACCGAAAGAGAAACAGGCCTCGCGGCTTGGTTACATCTTCCACCTTGGATCTCCCAAAAGAGCAAAGGTTAGCATCACGTATACCGTGCTACCTCAATTGGGTATTCAACCAGTTTAGCTCCACCTCGACGCACTCATTTATTTTTGGGTTGCCTAGAGGATCGTAAAATAAGCAACAATTAAACAAATGCATAGGGAATCACATTATGATAGAAATTTAAGCTTTAACCCATTCAGCCCAGACCCTCCTGAGACCCCAAGTGCACACACCATCAAAATCCTGAACTGATGCGCAAAGCGGCGCAGGGTACACGCAGCAGTTTGACGGACTGCTAATGCGTCATTTAGACCGGAGGATCTTGGTCGCATGGGAAGCGACCTTCTCCGGCTAGTCACGTTAGCTCTTGCTTTTAGTTTCTTGCAATGCTATTCAACGCGACCGGAGATGATCGCCTCCCGTGCAACCAAGATCCTCCGGTCTAAATGGCACATAAGTATTGCCAGGCCAATCATAATTTGTGAAAAACACAGCTCAGTTGAATATCTTTTTTAATTCATACAGAGTACAGAGTATATTGGGTGAACCTGAAACTATGGACCCCTTTTATTATTTTTAATAAATCGGCCAAAAAAAGTCCAAATATTAGGAAATTTGGTGATATAACGGATAACAGTATACTTTTTGAATTTCGAGCCTCAAATTTCCCACCTTGCGGGTAGCGCGCTCTACCGAAACAATACGTAATTACACAGCGCGTCTGCTACAATAAGCTGTGAAAATGCCTTTCACGAAAGAAGGTATGGATTATTTTTAATAAAATTGGGGGTTGTACCCGGGACAAGCCGGACGAGAAAAGACGAACAAGAGTTGGTGATAACTCTTCTATTCAAACTAGAAAAACGTGGGAACTGACGATGATTCACGAGGATCTAAGACGATGACGATTCACATCTAACAAATTTACCACATCCACATCTCCTGTGGAAAACTATAATATTTATAATTAACCAAGGAAGACAGTACCGGTTTCACGCAACACAACTTGCGATGATCAGCTGTCTTTTGGATGATTAAAAAAATTTGAAAATAAAACTGGGGCACATCGGAATTAACCGCACGCACATGGAATGTGGGAGCAAATCTGAAGGCAGCGAAATTACAATGAATGCCGAAAATAAAAATATTAGCGTATTCGCGCCTCATTTACATGCACTTTAACTCGAATTTAGGTTAGTGAGAAAAAGAAGCTTCACATTATCACGACATCATTTATCGCCTAATTAATGTTTGCTCCGAACAGTTATCCAAACAAGCGCCGACATAATTATTGTTACCCAACACAATTCGAAATGCCATGCTTCGCGTTTATCTCCCCCTCCCTCCTTCCCTATTTCCATCCACACCACAACACCTCCACATCTCCCATTTTCCCCTTCTCAATTGTCCATTATGTTCCAAGTGCACTAACACATTTCTTGGCATAGTGACAGGATAGCAGTGAAGTGGGCGCATCTCAATGTTCTCGCCATCACCGCATCTGGGCGCCTCTCTATAAGGCGGCGTCTTGAGTGTCACACGGCAAGAAAAGCTGCCCCGAGTCACGGGATCTCGTCGAAACCACATCGTCATACATGTACCTTTGCTGCTTGGAGCCTGCTTCATTCATCAAAGCGCCGCCCGTTCGCAGTTATCACATGCGAGCGAGTCTATCGTTTCTGGTGGCAGCAGGTACAGATTTTTAAGAATCGCATCGTTCGAGAGTGAATTCTTTCGATGGTGGGTCTGATCTGACTTTGCCATTCCATCAATTCCTTTATGGGCTATTAAATTGGTCGGAGTGGCAAAATATGTGTAAAACAAGAACTTCTCGCAGAAGAACAAATCACTCCACTGTCGCTAGTGAACTAATAATTTTGTGTGGAATAGATTGTGTTCGCATATTTATCCCTTACTGGTTTAACTCACAAAAAACAATTAAATCTACAAAAAAAATGAGGATTACGAGAATGTTCGCTAGATGCCCGCCAGTAGTATAGCGATTTGTCATTTCAAACACAGTTGAGGCCATAGGATCCTATGGCGCGTCCGTTTCCCATAGGAAA